>BRDA01029435.1:0-11240 GCA_036984385.1 Crenuchus spilurus | reverse complement strand
TACTTGGAATTTTATTCGTTACCTGGAACAAAAATATTCCGAGATCTCGGCTCGTTACCTGGAATACTCGTTAGTGGGGATGCTCGTAAGTAGGGTTAGCACTGTACATATATTTTTAATTACATTTAGGGTCACGCTCTTTTGATTGGCTTGTTGTAGATGACAACAGTATATTTAGCAGATGTTTTAGATCAAATATGCTGAACTTTCTCATTATTTGGAGATTCTGAGCTCATGTGTGTAGATGTTTAATAGAGATCATCTCAATACACTCAACACAGTTATACACACACCGTTTACTACAGTCAAATACTGGAGCTATGTACCGAGATTAGGATTAAGGCCAGAATGAGGTTTAGGATTAGGTTTTGAGGTTTTTTTCCTATGGACAGTTAGTGTAGTTAGCTGGCTAGTCAGTGGTAGGTGATCCATCAGCTGTGAGGTGGCAGCGAGGATTGAAGGGCGAACGCAGATGGAGATAAGTAATATGTGATTTATTGACAAAACACTGAACAAAACAAAACCAGCACGATGGCTGTAAACAAACTAAAATGGACTATAATTAGAACATGAAACTAGACAAGAAAACAGTAAAACAAAGAGTTCACAAACCTTAACTAGACACAGGGAACACGATAATCCAAGGTGCAGACATGGGCTCAACAAGCAAAGACTAAGGCAAAGACAAAATGACCAACAAGGCAGGGAGACACAAACAGGGTTTATAAGGGCTAAGACTAATGACTAGGAATAAGGGACACCTGAACACAATCAACACATGACATCACAGGAAGGACATATATGGGCATGTAATACATAACAAGACCACAAGAGGGAGACAAAGCACAGAACATAAGGACTTGGAGAGGGGTAGACCTGACATCAGCTAGCTTAATGTTAGCCATCACTTCACCCAAATTCAGTTAAACCTTATTCTAATGCCAAGACTGAGGCCAAATCCACTCTGACTTATTTCAGGTGGCAAAATCCATCTCCATCTCTCTTGCCATAGGAGCTTGTTACTGAGAGTGAGTCAGAGGCAGAGAGTCAGAGGCGGGTCAGCATGTAGGGACAGTGCAGAGAGTTCTGTTGCTGAGGTGAGCGATGAGGGGTGCTGGGCAGTTGTGAATGAAATTTAAAATGTAGACTCAAATCAGTATATATTTGGAGTGCATTCTAGTCATGATTTAGAGCAGCTTAAACTGAACTTTATTTTATTTTGGCCAGTTTTTAAACTAGGCCTATTTAATTTTAACTTTCATTTCTCCGAGCAAAATTGGGAAAATGTATGAGGAAGGAATAGTGGAAAGGAAAACAATGGGAGAAGGGAGATGGATGTGGATGGATGAAAGGGGGCCAAAAGTTGTGTAGTGGTAAAAACTGTGGTGGCGGTAAACCTATTTTGTATTTAGTCTCTGATTTCTTAGCCTAAAATAACACCATGCTAATTATAGTTAGCAAATATAACCAAACTTGCTTCTCAGTTGAGATGCTGTCGTGGCTGGACAAGGTTCTGTTTACATATGGTGTCACCGTATATGTTCCCACATCCTTTAATGTCCTCCGGAAACACTTCTGTTGTATTGTAAGCGTTTTTGCAGCGCGTTGGTGAACTTGCATTTTGTGAGTCTGCAGTGCGTTTGTTGAATGTAGTGCCCGTGTTGTCATTTTGATGAAAGTGTTTCCTGTATTTGCAGCGAGTTTGTGAATCTGCAATGCGTTGGGTTTTTCTTTTTTTTGGCAAAATAAATGTCTCATTGTTTCCAAAGCAAAGATGACAATGCACAAACTTTGATTGCATATAAGCTTTAATAATAATCCCAAAATGCATCATCCACAGAGTTCTATCAACCACAATGAATTGTGCTGCATTCGTTTGGAGTTTGTTGAAGAATGATGCACATTCCAAAGCATTTACTCAGCACACTGATGAGTCGTCTCAGTGGTGTGAGGTCACCGGGGAGGTCCCGCCCGTGTGCTGCGATCCGGGCCGAGCAACGGCTATTGACATATTTCCCTCCAGAACAGAGGGCCAGGGCAGAGTAAACATCAGCCAGCAAGGCATGCGCTCGCACTGATGTTGAGATGGGCCGATTTCTCCCTATCAGATTTCCCGACATATTTCTGTGGCTGACTAGACTAAGCAGGAGTCAGGGGTATGAGCAGATAACGAGTGTCTTTCACACAGCACCGACACGTACCAGGCTTCTTATCTGTGCACCTCCTCACATGCCAGAGCGACCAGGACAGGGGGAAGATTGTTACATTTGGTGATTTGTTTTTGCTTCTTGGGGCAGATAAAAAAAGAAGGAGGGGGAGAAATCACTGTGCAACCCAATGGAATGGAGGTAGGAGACAGTCATACCTAACAGGGGCCCGAGGTAGGTTTAAACATATGAAGAGTTTGTTTGCAATAACAGACATCCTCCAAAATGAACATTTTGCTTTGAATGGACGTCAATGGAACCAGACGTCTGGTTATTATGAAATTTACACACAATTTAAAGAGTAACGTCCATTTTAATAGTAATTCAGAAAAAAATACATTATGACCACCCCTGGTTTGGAATTAACCCGGCCCAGGACGTAACAAACGTGATGTGATGGAGTTTTGCTGCAAAGTGAGCTCACTAGTCAGTTGTAGCAGAGTGTAAAAAGCATCACCATGGACCAATTTGGCTAATGTACCAGGTGAAGGGTACCAGGTGAAGCATGGTGGAGGTAGTATCTCAGAAGCTGCTAACTTTGTGGGATTTTAGAGCTGCCGTAGTGAAGGTGTACTGAGTGTTTCCAGGCAGCGTAACAGTGGGGTACCATTGATGCCAGAGGGGAACAACAACTCCAGCGAGAGGTACAGAGCAGTTACATCTATAATGAATACAGGAGCAATGAGGAAAGTGTCAGGGATCATCATGTCATGTGGCATCTGAGTCCCAGGCCAAGCTCATTACATACTAGGGGTGGTCATATCATCAGGACAAATTATGTTAATACAATTTGATATGCTTTTCATAACACTGTGTATATCATCAGTACTTCCAGAACACTGTCCAACTGCATGTTTTATTATAAAGTAAACGAAATTAGACCTGGATTATTTCCCGTTATGCCAAATATTGTATCAAATCATCAACGTTCATGCATGCAACATGCATTCACAATTTTTGATAATATTTTTTTAAATCATAGCACTAGTGCCAACCTCAGACCCTCATCATTACCCACCACCATCAATTACACCGAAATAGAAACTGACTCCTAGCAATGATCAGACTGATGCTTTCAGGCTTCAGCACTTTTAATTTGACCGCATATGTATACAATTATCACTATTAATAATATAATTATTGTTTTTCACTACAGCACAATGTCAGACTTAACTGAGGATGTAAATCTCTATCAGTAGTTTGATCAGAGGAGGATGGATCCCCTTTGCGAGTCTTGGTTCCTCCCAAGGTTTCTTCCTCCAGCCTTGAGGGAGTTTTCCCTTGTCACTGTCGCCTTTGGCTTACTCACATCGCGTTTTGGGTTTTTGATTCAAATTGTCTGATGCTAATTATGTAAAGCTGCTTTGTGACAACATCTCTGGTAAAAAGCGCTAACATTTTGATTGATTGATTGATTGATTGATTGATTGATTTTTTTTCCTCAGTTCAAATTGATCATAAATCTAAAAAATTTAATATACATCACGAACAGTCTATATTGGCCATATTGTCCACCTCTAATGATCTGCTTTTGAAAATGAACTTCAAATGCAAGAAAAAAAACAATTTTGCTGATATTTAGTGTAGTCACACACAGTATTTACTAAAAGACTACATGAACTCAAAGTGCATTAAAAGAAGCAGAAGTGCTATTTTAAGGAAATGGGGGGAAATGCCAGAACAGAACATTTCTAAATATTTCTCTTTCTCCACAAACCGATTTCTGAGCCACAGCCTTCATTTGAATTCCCCGAATTGTGTGGAAGACAAAATAAAAGCCTAGTATATGCAAGAGTGCACATGTGCACAATGGAAAGCCACAGTTCCTCTGTACTTTTGTTACCTCCACAAAGCAGGGAGAAATGGGGCATGATAATATGCATGCAGGTTTACATCCATTACCAACTGGGGCTCGTGTAGTCCTGTGTTCAGCGCGGCTGAAGGGTTTGATCTCCGGAGACGTCTGCTTTTGCCCCGTAAGACCCAACATCCAGTCATCCACAGCAAAACCCTCGTGTGCCCCTTTTTATTCCCTCATCCATGATGTCAGCAATTAAAATATAAGGTAAACTTTTCAGCGGCCCTTTCACGGAGCTGAAAGGCATTGTGTTGCAAATTGGTAATAATGTATTCATCCCTAGGTAAACATCCCTGCCATGTCCCTTCTGCAGAACAGAGGCGAACAAAATGAAAGTGATAATTTCTCCCCCTCTGAGAATTCTCCTCTTTAATTCTGACAGTAAACTCGTGGCTGTTACGGGGTGTTAAGTAGGATTTAAAACTTGTCAGACAAGACATGTTTGAAATTGCTTTAAATAAGAGTACTGTGTTGCTGTCAACCAGAGGCTTAGAGGAACATATCCTCACAATTGAGGCACTCATCTAGGCTCAGGGAACCGTGGCCCTGCTCCGGCTGCACTCTCTCCTGCCTGCTCCTGGGGCTCCTAACACTGTGATCCAGCCCCCCCTGCTGGAGACCTGGACAGAGCCTCCATACAGCTGCAGCTGAAAATATAAAAACTGCACATTTACACAAAAATGTCTGATTCATTTTCACAAGAGATCTCTGCAATTATACATATCAAATACCTGCATATTAATTGTTTAATTAAGTACAATTATGTATTAATATTCTATGCAAACATTACATTTTCAACTATTTTATATGACAAAAAAGCACATAATACAGTTGATGCTTATTTCTCTTTAAAATATATATTTTATATATTAAGGGTTTGTCCCCTTTTGTTTAAAGTGCATTATTAAAACAACCAAATGGAGAGCACATATGTTTGATGGAACATATTAAACAGATACCAGTTAAAATGATAACTTTACAGGAGAAGAAAAAACCCTACTTGGCTTTTAATGGAAGTCAATGGAACCAGACATTTTTCAAAGTAATTGTGGGCCATTTCCTTTGGTCCAGTCATCATAAAATTTACAAATAATGTAAAGGGCGATAAGCATTTTCAAATTTTGGCAGAAACTGAAAAATGATTTTTTTTAAATTAGATATTGTTTTGTAAACAAATTTGTGGTCCCTCCCCAAATAAATATTAACATAAATTACCACAAAAAAAATCAGCCAACTTCTGACCTGTATGGGGTTGCATGCATGGCCTGGTAAGTGAAATACATCAGCTGATCTGTTTTGAATGGCAGTGGACAATTTTATTTGGCGTGAAGAAAAAGGCTCAGATTTCATATGTTACATAAAACTGAAACTTTTCCTGATAACGTGTCTCTGTAGTACAGCTCAGACAGATAGGGGACACCCACGTCCACACACCGCTGGTGGAAATATGTGAAGCTTACCCTGAACATAACATGTAGACTAAATCTGTGAAGATGCTTCATTCCATCAAATATTAAGTATGAAGGTAAAGTCTCTAAGCTCATATGTTTAATGATAAACAGCATTTTACACTGATAACAACTAATTATTAGAAATATGCTGCACAAAGTAGACAAACAGCATTAATAATTTCAATATCCTGCTTTTCAGGATCAATATTAAAATGATCTCCTCCCTCCCTTCGAGGGTGTCCATAGTAATAGTGCATTTAAAAAAAATATTAAATATAATAAAAATTACACTTGCATTTGTAATTTAATTCAAAAAGGTAAACTAATTTTATATTAAGAAATTGAAATTTCAAGCCTTTAATTGATTAGATTTATAATCCAGAATCTCACATTTAAATATTTAACTTTGAATAAATTAATATTCAATTATCAACATTAAAAAAGGCTCAACATGTTTACTTTTGTATACTGAATATAAAATATATTACGTTTACTTTTGTTAATTAGGAATTTTTTTTTTCCAAAAAAAAAAGTTATAATTTCTGGAGATTTCAATGGGAATGTAACTTTACAGGCGAAAGCATCCAAAGGGAGTATATTATGTATGTATGTATTAAAATGAATGAAACGTCATTAAAAATACACTCAAAGAGATGGTGCTGATGCCTAATTGATATTGGGTTCCATGTTTAAATGCAATTAAGAATCAATGTGGGTTCATTTCAAGGGCATCATTAGCCCTCCTACCATCAACATGCAACGTCAAATGACAAAGATAAAAAAACGTATGCGTAACCAGACAGCCATGAAGTAAAATAAGTTGCAGTTTAAGTGTTTTTAAGCCCATCCTGCTGAAGAATCCTACATTTGTTTGCTTTATTGTTATCTCCAAAAAATTAGTTGAAGATATAAAATGAGTTTTGGTAAAAAGATTTTAAGTCCCACTTGGCATAACTGTAGGCTAATATGAGAACATTTTCAATAAATCAGCATCTATTTCTTACATTCAGACCTTTAGTACTTTTACAATTTCTATGACGCATACAAAGGAAATCACAAGTCCTCTTTCTACTCAAGTGGCTCGTTTCTATCCATTCTGAGCTGCTCATTAAAGAGTTTGTTTCAAAATGTTTGTTACAACCCTTTACTGATGGTTGATGTACTAAACAGCTAATAGCTTTGCTCTTGCTGAAGGTCGACCTCTTGTGGCAGAAACAGGAATTGCGAGATAAATCTGCATAAAGTCCCTTCGGTGCTGTGCAGCCTGGATGTTTTTTTCTGAAACAAAAAAATGTAAAAGCATCTACATTGTTTCAGTTTGTGTGCATTTACCAGTCAAATATTAGGCCATTCGTGTTGGTTGAAGATCTGGTCTTCTGATCAGAAGGTCGCTGGTTCGATCCCCAGGCAGGTCATGACACCCTCAACTGCTCCCTAGGCTTTGTGGATACCAATGCCCACTGCTTTGGGCATGTACTCACAGCCTAGTGTGCGTGTTTCGCTGCACAGATGGGTTAAATGCAGAGGTCAAATTCTGTTGTGTGCAAATCACATTGGCAAGTTGAATCTCACTGTTAGCTTAGTCATTTTTTATATTATATCTTACTACATCTATATAATATCTTCTGAGATTAAGCCAAGGCTTAAGCCTCTCATGTTTGACCAGTAATAAGGCCATTATCCTCAAAAACAACATGTTCCCTTGAGATGGGGATGACTGGTGTGATAGCTGTGATATGCCATTTTGGGATAATTGAGTCAGGAAATAAATGCCGTAGTTTATCAACGGGGTCACAACCGCTCTAGGATTGTTTACCATTACAGAATATTTGCAGCTGTTGTAAACGTTATACAGACGTTTGGCACACATTATAAACTCTAAAACATCAGACCAACTTTGACTGTTCTGTTGTGAATAAAAAAAAGGACAGGGCACGTTTGTAGTTAAATACAATTTGAATATTTATAGAATATTAAGAGAGGAAAAGTACCGTATATAATCAGCTATTTCCATATATATTGAATATGACAGAGACTGAAAATGCAGGGAAATGTGTAGTCGTCTACTTTCCCCACTCAGCATCAGAGAAAAAGGACAGTTTATAAGAGGCTTTCCTGGTCATAAAGTTAGCAGCTAGACAGTAGATGTTAATATAATTAAATAATTGCTTGATCACAATTATTTTATTTTATTTAAGCCGACTACAATCATTTCCCACAGATATCTTTCACTGTTGCATTGTTTTTAATTGAGTTCACCATTATCAGATATGTTGAAGCAAATAAATGGAGCAGAAAGCAGAATTTATAGAAAGTATCTGACATAATTGTGTTGTTTTGTGTAAGAACATATCAATATACTGGAGTATTTCAATATTATGCTCTGGGATGTTGTATTAGTTTATATGTAAAGAAAAGCAGTTGTGTTGTGTTTGGGTGTCACAGTGGTTAGCACGCTCAGCTCTGAGGTCTTGGGTTCAAATCCCCATCTGGGCGAAGTTACCATGTTCTCCCCGAATTCGCACAGGTTTCCTCCAAGGCCTCTGGTTTCCTCCCATGGTCCAAAAACATGGAGAGCAGGTGAACTGATTACTGTAAATTGTCAGTATACGTGGATCGATGGATTGGCACCCTGTACTGGGCTAGGCTATAATGCCCTGCCCTGCACCCATGGTACTAATCACAACCCTGATCAAGATTCAGCGGAGAAGATAATGAATGGATGTCTTGAGCTTAAACCCCTGACCACTAGATGGCAGTGCTGTAATCAGCTTTTAGATTCCTCTGGGCACTGTTGCTGTTAGCATTAGCAAAGCTAGCTGCTTACGTAAAATGTCATTTTTTAAGAATTACAATATAATCACCTTGCTTAGAGAACAGCAATATAATGAGTGTAATGAATCATAAACATTGCACTGTGATACGTATCGTATTGCTAAGTTCTGGCCAATACACAGCCATACTGTTAACACCTAGAGAGCAGCAGTGACTAATGTTTGTGGACAGTTCAGAGCAGTGACAAATTTTTTTTATTTCAGAGGGGACGCATCTGGATTGAACATAAATAATGATTAATTATTAATAAATATTAACATTAGTTTTAAAATATATACTGTATTGTATTAATAATTATTAGTTACTATCAATAATATACAAATAACTATGAATAGTTTTTAAATATTAATACATAATTAATTATTAATCAGTTATTACATTGAACATTTAATAAAACTCAAACTCTTTCTATTAGTTCTTGTAGGTTTCTATTGTTACTTTAAGTTCACTGTTCTTTGTGGCGTCACAAAACTGGTTTACTGGTTGTAAAGCATGTTATTATCACCCAATTTTGTGCTTCACCTTGTTAGTCAACTTCACTCCAACTCATTACCACCAATTTTACACTTACTTTTGGAATATATGATCAAGTTACATCCGTGGTTCAGAGTTAATGAGTGTTGACATCACGTTAGTTTGGTGTCTTTGGGCTTCTACTTTTTGGGTATCTATTCATAGCACAGTGCTGCTATGCAGTCATATTAGAATATTACGACCACTCCTGACTCGGACTGTTCAGTCAGTGGTGATCCCCAACACTTTCCTCATTGCTCCAGTGTTCATTATAGATGTTAACTAGTCCAGTGTGATGTGGTAACATCAGTGGCCCATGGGGCGCTACTGTTATGCCATTGGGAAGCACTCAATGTACAACAAGTCCATTCTCAGTACACCTTCAATATAACGGCTCTAGAACATCCCACAAAGTTAACGTTTTCGGAGATGCTCCCTCCACCACATGCTTCACCCTGTACCCTATTATCAGAACTTTTGGACATCATTCACACCACAATAATCTGCTACAACTAGTGTGCTCTCTTATTTATACGTGCAGCAAACCTTGTTACATAGCATCTGTGCTTGTTTCGTGGTCCAGGTGACTGGACAGGTGGAGTATTTTGGTGGTCGGCACCATTAGTGGGCATTCAGTGGTCAAGCACTCAAGTAAGATTAATGTCTGAATTCTGTGAGGCAAAAAGAAGAAGAAGAAGAAAGGCAGAGAGGAAATAAGAAGCACAGAGCTTCAAGATGATGTGAAGAACTAACCCTCGGAAGCACCTTGTCCTGTGATCTGGCATCCACTCGCGCTGAGGAGAGTCTTTATCGTACAAACGGATTAGACTGCCCAGTCTAAGTGCCTCGAAGTTATTAGCACCTTCTTATACAAAGTATAACAGCAATCCTAAAGACATTGATTGCAGGGAACAGTTGAAATATGATTTCCTTATAGCTATTAATATGTATGCCTTAAATAGAAGCACACCGCTAAGCAGCTTATGATATTATGAAAAGAATGTTCCCTCAGGGACATAATATGCCAACAGTGACAGTAAGGAGAGATTCGTATTTACCCAGATTGGCTGGTACTTACGTCAAGCATTCTCCAAGCTTGTGGGAGGGAACACAGGGCAGTGGCAACAGCTCGCTTTCGATAAGCACTTACCGTGAATAAAAGACAAGCATGAAAGTGAGGTTTAGCCTCTTTAAAGATTCCCCACCAAATGTAGAGGCAGATAGGGCAGGTGCCTTTGGTTCCGGACGTGATTAGCCGTCTGTGGCGCACTGTTCCCACAGAAACGAGACATTGCAGAGACATTGTCCAAGCTTGTCCAGGTGGGGGACCTGTCATCCAAACCAGGGCTTAGCGGTGCGCCGCTCCGAGCGAGAGATTAGGACCCGAGAATTTAGATTCTTCTCTTTTTTTCCCCTCAATGCATGCTTAATCCAAAAAACTGTTTCCTTTTTTTCCCTCTTCTCCCCCTCTCTCTCTCTCTCCTTCTTTCCTACTCTCTCTTTCCATCTTTCTCTCGTCTACTCTCTGCCACACACCCTCCCCTTCAGCCTCACATCTTCACATTTCATTCTATTTTTTTTCTCCTTTATTCAGTTTTATCTCCCATGTTATTCACATTTTCCTTCTTCTTTCCCCCCCAGATGAGCTGGGTTTGATTTGCTACTGTGTGTGTGTGTTTTTTTCCTTCTTTTTCAGTATAAAAAGGAAAGGCTTTCATTCTGGTTTCTTGGGACTGGCTTGTACGGTCATGTTTCTGACAGATAAATAAACAACAGTCGATCCGGCATTGTTGGGCCGAGTGAGATAATATTGCTGAGCCAGGCGAAATTCACGCACGCAGACAAATTCCGATCTCACACGCACACAAAACATACTCTACTCCAGCCTCTAAACTGTATCTTATTTAAACTGTGTAGATGCAACTGCTGGAGACGACTTAAGCGCTTTAAAAGACTCCCATGTAGTGGAGCTTGGTCCTGTAGGCCCAGAACAAAGATGTAGACTACAGGAAATGAGGGCATATCCTAGTGAACACACTGCTGCTCAAACACTTGGGATCATCCAGAGTTTTCCCTGAAAACATATACTTTAATCTCAGAAGATATTTATTTTTTCTAGCCATTTAGAGTCTCCACAAATGCTGCAGATATGATGGACGTGTGAGGCAGGACAGTGTCACCATTTTTTAGCCCAGTTTTAGTGTCTAAAACAAAAGTTGCTGACAATGAGCTTATAGACTTTAGTACAGCTGTTAACTCTCCACCAGATGTTTAGTACTTATTTTGTACAAAACATCACTGGATGTAGGAATACCATGGACACACTAAAAAATATTAGTCCATAAACAACCTCAATAAACACTAAAATATGGGATA
>BRDA01029429.1:0-10000 GCA_036984385.1 Crenuchus spilurus | reverse complement strand
CAGATAATCATCCAGCTTCTTCAGAGCCTTCAGCAGACCCTTCTCCAGATCTACACACACACACACACACACACAAATGACTATTGTATATATACACATATATAAGTGCATATGTGTATGTAATATAATAATAATAATAATAATAATAATAATAATAATGATAATAAGTATTAGTATTATTTACTGTGTGATGAATTAAATGATGAATGTGGGAGGGGTCTGTAGGGTCTTTGGGTGGGTATCATTAGGTTTTAGGCTGAGATTAGTTTATGTTTGGGAAAACTACCTCTGTGTGTGCGCGCGTGTGTGTGTGTGTGTGTATACAGGAAGTGAGTGTTTAGCTTTAATCCAGGAACATTGGATTTGGATTAGGTTTGTCAGGCACGTTTATAGAGCAAGTACCTACAGATCCTCTAAACTAACCCAGACGGGTTCGGCCCGTTTGAGGAGTCGACTGTAAACTACGTGTTTAAATATCAGATTCACACAAAAAAAGATGCATCACATTATAATCAGCAGCACAGTCTCAGCAGCACCTTTAAAGATGTTCTACTCACTGTCATTCATTCCAGGATTGGAGTTCTTGATGTAGGCGGAGAACTTGGAGAACACGTCCATGCCAGCAGTGTTGGACTCTGGGTTTCGTGCAGCTAGCCGTGGGTACCTGTAGAGCAGGTGGGAGGGGCCAGCCACCATAAAGGAAAAGTTAAACACCAGTAATAAAAAGGATGCTGTACATTTTAAGCCCTTAAACAGTGAAGGTCTGGATGTGGGTCAACACAGGTCTCACTCTCCAAAGTTCAGAACTTTACACATTAGTTACAGTACCAGTCAAAAGTTTGGATACACCTCATTTAATGTTTGTCCTACACTGTAAATGAACACTGAAGTCATCCAGACTCTGACTGAACACATAAGGAATCATGTAGTAAACTTAACAGTGATAAACAAACCAAAATATGTTTTAGATTTTACTTCAAAGTAGACACACAACTGATGTCTCAAACACATTAAGAGGCAAGAAATGCAAGTCATGAGCTCTTGACAAGACACAGCTGTTAACTGAAAGCCATTCCAGGTGACTACCTCATAAAGCTGACTGAGAAAATGCCAAGAAAGCTGAGCAAAAGGTGCCTACTGTGAAGAATGTAAGATATAAACATATTCTGGTCTGTTTAACACTTGTTTGTTTACTAAATAATTACATATGTATTTCTTCATAGTTTAGATGACTTTAGTATTAATCTACAATGCAGAACATTTTTAAATCATGAAAAACCACTGAATGTCCAAACTTTTGACTGGTCCTGGACAGAATGAACAGAAGAATGGATGGACAGATTGTGCAGATAGATGGACAGATGGATGAAAGCACTGCTTAAAATGCTGTTAATTCTTAATCATGTTTTGTTTTGTTGTAAAAACTGTTTTGTCATTAGATTATTAGCCAAATCTCTAAACTGTCCCGTGGTGTGACCGTCTCAAGCATGGTTCAATAAATTAGAACTTTTAAACCTCAGACATAATGTTACAAGTGTCTCTTTTAGTAAATATCAGTTTTTGTCATCCATATGCTTCTAAAAGTGGAGGAATGTCTGTACATTTTGTCCTCTGGTGTGACTCAATGTTTCAATCAAGCAATTTCACTTTTAGCTTTATTTAGTTGAAGGACACCATTCAAGGTCATGTGACTGAGTCACATCAGAAGAATTTTCCCAATATTTCACTTTTTTTTAGCCTTGAAAGTGAAGTTTTACTGTCATTTAGTGTGACCCCTCAATTAAATTCATCCCTAAATTAAACTTCAGTACAGAAATTACACTTGTGTCTTGCTAAAGGATATTTAGTTAGCTATCGATATTATGGTCATTAACTGCCAGAAGCCTTTGGACAGATAAAAGATGTCCACTGGTGTGACATATGTTTTAATTTTAAAACTACCTTAAACTACACAATTATGTAAAATTAGGCAAGTGTGTCTTGCTAACGATTGCACGGTCTTTAACCTACAAGATTGAAATGTCCTTTGGTGTGTCCTCTGATGTCACACAAGAGGACAAAGTCTCCTTAAATAATTAAACCAATATTTAAATAATATATTATTTTAACTCATTTCATTCATTTCTTGACCAATTTCATAGTTTTTAATGCAATAATTTGTCAACTAGCCACATATCTCTGACGATCTGATTGGCTGTTTTTATTAAGGGGGGTGGCTTTCGATAGTGCAGTGAAAACTTTTATAGGCCTAAACTTCGGTCAATCATTAGAGCGGTTACAGAGAGATACGGCAAAGTAAAGTGTAAAAACAGGTGTGAAATCTCTGCTAAAATCAGACAAAAATGATCTAAATATGGTGTAGTGTCAGACTGTACTGGATATCACCCATTAACACAATGCCACAACAACAGGAAGGGGGCGGAGCTCTTCCCACATAAGACATCAACACATTGGCTCGTTGTGTTGAAGGGGAGGACTTTTCATGAATCAGAAATCATGTTGAGCGTTACAAGCATTTATTTTTCATCTCATATTAAAATCTCTCCAGTGCAGCCGTCACGTCAACAATCCATTAGAAACCTTTATGACCTCCGATACAATTCAGAGTCAACTCTCAGAGACCAGACAGACACACAGTCAAATAAACGAGTGAATGAATACTTAGGAGGGCAGAGGTGTTCCTCCAGAAACTCCTCGATCTTGTTGGTGTCCGTTTTCACTTCCCGTCCGTACAGCAGGAACGGAGGCTGAGCTCCAGGAGCCAAATCCTTCAGAATTTCAGGCTTCCTGTGGAGAGGGGGGGGGGGGGTCATTTCCTTACATATGGCCAGATAACTTATCCTACCCATGTCTGAAGAAGACTTCACTCAACACAAAGATACAGTACCTCAAATATTCAACTTAAAGAATATTTTAGGTGCCACAAGGAACCTTCCCATAAAAAGGGGCTACTGGAGGGACGACTAAACCCCTTCAGGCAACACATCACTGGGTTCCATTAAGCCCCATGCTTTAGTTATGGGTCCCTTGAAGAGAACTTGTTAAGTTCCTCTGAGAACCACTGTTTGCAAAGAGTTTAAAAGCTGATAACGTGGCCTCTGATTATAGTTCAAGTTCAAATCACAAAGACAAATGGTGTTGCCATGTTGTGGGCTTATATAAAGAATTTTTGGGCCCAATTATGGAGAGTGTGGTAAATTATGGAGAAACAAAAAAGTTATTTTTTAAATGTATACATAACCAGGTTCTTTAGCAAAGAACCAGTGAAGAACCATCTTTTTAAGAGTGTCCTAACTCAGGTTGTAACACCTCAGTATCTCTAGATGGTCAAGACAGGTCAATGCATATGAGAACGGGCCCTAATCTGACCCCAAACTCTAACGCCTGGTTCTGGTTCTCCATAAGCCTCCATATGGATCATCTACACGTCGATTCAAATTTCAGACAAATATGATGCCCGTTTCTCTACTGTTGACATGTGACTGGCCAGTGGTGTGTGTACATAAACATTGGCCCGTTTTGGAAATTTGGAAAATGATTACTGTGTTTTGAGGAACGTGTATGAGATACCTCTTCATATCGACTGTAGTGACGTTAAAGGTCACTCCTTTCAGCCACAGAACCATGAAGAGCCTCTGAGAGAACGGACAGTTCCCAATGCTCTGACCATCACTGCCAGCCTACACAAACACAAAAACCATCAAGTCTCACATTCAACTAAAGCGGTCACAATTACCACAAAATCACTTGGTCATGATTATTTGAAATTAGAGCGATTATGTAAGACTTATTATCTTTTATAGTCACATTAATATTTGCTCCATCAAATGAAATGTGTTTTTTCATCAGTTACGTTTAGATAAAAAATTGTACATAAAACAAAGCAGAAATAGGTCTTGGGTCTTAAGAAAACTGTTGGTGTTAGTGAACATGACTCAAATGGCATTTTCTCAGTTTATTTCATTACACAAACCACACCTCGCAGCCGGCGCACACCACACTGCACTCAGTACCGCGCAGCAGCCGGCGCACACCACACTGCACTCAGTACCGCGCAGCCGGCGCACACAACACTGCACTCATTACCTCGCAGCAGCCACTGTACACAACACTGCACTCATTACCTCGCAGCAGCCACTGTACACAACACTGCACTCATTACCTCGCAGCAGCCACATACCACAACACTGCACTCAATACCTCGCAGCAGCCACATACCACACTGCACTCAATACCTCGCAGCAGCCACATACCACACTGCACTCAATACCTCGCAGCAGCCACATACCACACTGCACTCAATACCTCACAGCCACTGTACGCAACACTGCACTCAATACCTCACAGCCACTGTACGCAACACTGCACTCAATACCTCACAGCCACTGTACACAACACTGTACTCAATACCTCACAGCCAACGTACACAACACTGTACTCAATACCTCACAGCCACTGCACACAACACTGTACTCAATACCTCACAGCCAACGTACACAACACTGTACTCAATACCTCACAGCCAACGTACACAACACTGTACTCAATACCTCACAGCCACTGTACACAACATTGTAGCCAAGACATACTTTTATTCTTATTCTGTCCATCTTCTCACTGTAACACTACAGGCTCCTTCAGGATGAGTAAAGTTTGATGCCTATTGTTGTTATAATTACTGTTATTTAAATAAACAGTGTAGTTTTGAACATGTGCCATGTTCTTTCTGTAAGTTATTTTCAGTTCGTGGCAGTAAACAATGACCTCTTTCATGCTCTCTCTCTCTCTCTCTCTCTCTCTCACACACACACACACTCTCACACACACACACACACACAGAATACTTTATGGCAGTGTGTGTTTCAGTGCACTTTCAGACTGAAGTGCTCACATTTAGGGCGCTGACTTCGCTTCCTCTCCTCAGCCAACGCCCCAAACTCCACAAATTCAGAGGAAATGTGTGAAAAAGGACATTACATCCTAAACACAGCAGCCTGGACTGAGGACCAGCTTCTTACAGCTGTGGATCTCTCAGAGAGCACATTTAGACTCTCAACACTGAGCTGAGACACAGCCCATCAGTCCAAACTGGCCAGTGTGAGAATCAGACAGACCAGCCTGACCCAGCTTATTCACTATAAACCTTCCTTAACACCTCACTGAGCTCTGCTGACCACATGACATTTTAGGAGACTACTGAACTCCAGTCCTGAACCAGACCCCAAAATCTAACTCTGCTCCGTCAACTGGCTGAAGTGCAAAACTAAGTCCAAATCTGCTTTCTGGGTGGACCTGTCCTTCACCGCACCTGATCTCAGAGTTTATCTCAGTTTATCTCAGAGCTCCTCCCACTCTGTTAATGAGTCTGATTAGCCTCCTCAGCCTCACCTTCACGAAAAGCTCCACCTCGGGATGACTGTCGTCGCTCATCTTCTGTCTGAAAGTCCCGAACAGTGACTGTAACTCAGCCGCGAGGCGCAGATCCGCTCTGATCAACTGCGAACCGAGCTGGACTTCCGCTCCCTTCAGACGCGCTATTCTTACCCCCCCCCCCCGTACTCACACAAGCCCCGCCCCCGCCAGCTGCGACTGGCCAATGCGCTCACACTAGATGTTCTAGAACGCGAAGCGGATTGGCTCGTCATTCGCACAGCTCGGCGTTAAGAGCCTCTCCATAGGAGGCGGGGCTCTGCCAGCCAATCAGCGCAAAGCAGGCGGCAGCGCGCCGTCCAATCGGCTCTTGGTTTGATCAACAGCGCAGTAGACATTCGGTGACTTCTACTTCTGATTGACATTTACACAAACCATCCAATCAGCTTCTACACAATTAATCAATTAACTCCAAATTAATTATTCCAGTTACAGTTTAATCTTTTAATTAAGCCAATGATAGATAGATAGATAGATAGATAGACAGACAGACAGAGACCTGTGTTGGAGCTGCTTTGGTGGCACGAGGAGGACCTACAACATATTAGCTATTAGCACAGTAATGTTAACTATTAGCACAGTGGTGTTAACTATTAGCACAGTGGTGTTAACTATTAGCACAGTGGTGTTAACGCTGTAACTGATTGGTGAAAATATTGATTTGATGGTGGCACGATGGTTTTGTGGTTAGCATGGTTTCTTCTCAGCGCTGGGGATTTGGGTTCGAGTTCCCGTCTGAGTAGAGTTTCCATGTTCTCACCGTGTCTGCCGGGGTTTCCTCTCACAGTCCAAAAACATGGAGGTCAGGTGAACGGGGTACTTGTGGTAGGGTGAGTGCACCCAGTGATGGATTGGCACCCTGTCCTTGTTGTAGTTAAATGGTGTAACATCCTGTCCAGTGTCCAAAGAAGGGGTAGCGGACTCACCGCGACCCTGAACTGGATGAAGCGGTTAAGGAGATGGATGGATGTCAGTCAGTGACCATTGTCATGCCTTTGCTTGCGGGACGCAGGCTCAGGTGACTGAAATAGACAAACAGACAATTGTCCTGCTCAAACATATCACATTGAGCTGATGTAGGGTGTGGGGAGACACTGATGAGCTGAGGACAATAACATATGGTAGACAGCAGCACTTGGTATCTGCTGTATTGTCTGAGAGCTATAAAGAGCACAGTGTCCTTCATTATAAACTGTTATATAAGTTTACAACAACCTGTGTTTACTTACAGCCGTCAAACTTTGTGTGCACCGCTCCCAGAGGAGCATTTTATTGCTCAGATGATACCTCAGGATCCTGTAATAGACATTCTCATAGTACCGAGACAGAGGGTCAGCCAGCACAAATCTGATTATGACCTCATAAAGACTTAAACAAACAAAATACACATTTTTAAACTAATCTAAGAACATCTGGAGCCATCTTTGAACTAGTAAAAGGTACCTAGATAGCATACGGATGTGGGCCACTTCTGGCTGAGAAATGGCACTGTTGGCATGGCAAACTGCATGTGAGCCAAACGTGGCACATTTGGCCCACATGTTCTAAAACAGATGTGGTCCAGTTCTGGCAGAGATGTGGCAGTGTTACCTACATTTGGCTGATATGTGGCCCTAATCTGTTGTATATGTGGCCCACATCTTGCAACCTGGAGCGGTCCGCCCAAGTGCCATCAATCCATGCAGCAATTGGGCCAAATGAAAATGGGTGATGAGGGCCAGATGTGGGCCAGAACAATTTTGCTATCTGGGTAAGCAGCCGCCTCGAGCCGGCATGAGCCAAAAGCAGATGTTACTGATTGGCTAAATGGAGTGATGTCATTTGGGCGCCAAAGGTCAGAGTGTGAAGGAAGTAGCTGAATTTGCAGGTGTATGGATGTGTACAATCAGTGGTAAAAATCCCAGTCTACTGGACACCTTCTGAGAAGGTGACTTATTTATTCATTTGTTTTTGTCTGGAGAGCTTATGATGCTTATAAGAATTCATATGTGTATGTTAAACGTGGTTTGAAGTAAATAAATGTCAGTGATAGTCAGGCATGCAGTGGTACATCCTACACACTACTAAACCCAAAACCTGCAGTAAAAATACTAATTGCACTAAATTTTCAAGACTAATAACTGGGATCCAAGGGGCGTCATTTCAAGGCCCAAATATCACTAAACTTGCCCTGTTTGGAGGTGGTTTGAAGAGCAATTTCAATCACATTTCCATAGAAGTGTCTCATTTTAGAAAGCAGTGCCTTCAGCATCACTTACAGAGTGACAAACAACCACAGATCACAGGCACAAGCAGATCTGTCTGCAGTCTGAACACAAGAGACACGAGATACCTCTGACCCAGATTTACAGAACAGCCGTCACAGCCTCACACTGGAGAAGAGTCTTGGGTGAGAAATAGCTGAGTTTATACTGAGATTTCTGGCTTTAGTCGTGAGAAATACTAACATTTAAGAGGTCTGTTTATCAGGGCAGGTATCTGAGCCCAGACCTGATTTCTGGTCGATCTAGATTGTATCCAGATTGATGTTAGGGGCAGTCGTGACCTGGTGGTTACGGTTCTGGTCTTGTGACTGGAAGGTCGCCAGTTATGACTGAGCTCATGACTGAAGTGCCCTTGAGTGAGGCACCTAACCCTCAACTGCTCCCTGGGCACCATGGATAGTGCTGCCCACCACTTCAGGTACGTTCTCACAGCCTAGTGTGTTCACTAGTGTTTGTGTTTCACTCTGCATGGCTTACATGTGGACGTCAAATTCTGTTGTGTGTAATCATATTGGCAAAAGGCAATATTTGGTAGTCCAGACAGCCCAAAACCATAATACATCTGATCTGAGTCTCATTTGGAGGTTTGAAATGTGATTATCAGATTTGAACAGAACCAAGGCCCGTCGCTCTGGCGGATTTTATGTGCCTTTGACGTCACTCACAACGCGACAAAGAACGACACGTCAAGTGACGGGATCCAGGAAATGCTTCCCACGTTGCCAGGTCCCGAAAAACTCTCCAGCGCACTGTCTGACCGAAAGCCACCCTACACAAACTAACCCCAAATCTAATCTAATCTTGAGTTTAATCACAGTATCAGCTATAATTGATTTTTACTCTTAAACCTTATTTTAATCTTATTTTATTATCTACATCATTTGAAGCTTTTTTAGTAATTAAAACATAACTTTTCCTTCTATTTGGCTCTGATCTTCAGATCTGCCACTGAATCGTAGATCTAAGGTGTCTTCTAGGTGTTGTGGACAATTTGAGCAGACACTGGTGCCTCTTAGTGGCAGAGTTTATAACTGCAGCCTTATTTACATGCAGTGTCCCACTACAGACACTAGAGAGCACTATTGTCATTTCTTGGCAAGCAGCACTAATAATATGCATTCAGCTCAGGACTTTTATCACTATTGTATAAATATACAAAAATATGCTCCCTGTCAAACCTTGTGTTCTGTAGGCCAGGACAAATGCTCTAAAATAAGGTGAAATAAAGAATGATTATTTTTATTATTATTATAAGTTAAAAGGGTTTTCCTGCTTCTGTAATTTTGGAGAAACGTTTGTGAGTTTATGGAAGATATTAAATATATACTTAAATTTGAGCAGCTGAGTATTTAATTAAACACAGACCTGAATGACTTTCTCTGAATTTAGTTTAGAAAAATAAGAGAAATAAACAACATATATTCAGAGTGTTTCATCAGACCAAAGGTGTGCCATGAAGATCTGGTAGAAATACTCCAATGAGTGATGGTCCAGAACTGCCACAACTTTATTACTCAGGTGCAAGCAAAGCTCCACCACTGATGTAGTTCAGTAGAGACAGGTGGGTGATGGGTTAAGGGTGGTGTAGTTCAGTAAAGACAGGTGGGTGATGGGTTAAGGGTGGTGTAGTTCAGTAGAAACAGGGAGGGTGATGGGTTAAGGGTGGTGTAGTTCAGTAGAGACAGGTGGGTGATGGGTTAAGGGTGGTGTAGTTCAGTAGAGACAGGTGGGTGATGGGTTAAGGGTGCTGTAGTTCAGTAGAGACAGGTGGGTGATGGGTTAAGGGTGCTGTAGTTCAGTAGAGACAGGTGGGTGATGGTTTAAGGGTGGTGTAGTTCAGTAGAGACAGGTGGGTGATGGTTTAAGGGTGGTGTAGTTCAGTAGAGACAGGGTGGGTGATGGGGTTAAGGGTGGTGTAGTTCAGTATAGACAGGGTGGGTGATGGGGTTAAAGGTGGTGTAGTTCAGTAGAGACAGGTGGGTGATGGGGTTAAGGGTGGTGTAGTTCAGTAGAGACAGGTGGGTGATGGGTTTAGGGTGGTGTAATTCAGTAGAGACAGGTGCGTGATGGGGTTAAGGATGGTGTAATTCAGTAGAGACAGGTGGGTGATGGGGTTAAGGGTGGTGTAGTTCAGTAGAGACAGGTGGGTGATGGGGTTAAGGATGGTGTAGTTCAGTAGAGACAGGGTGGGTGATGGGGTTAAGGGTGGTGTAGTTCAATCAATCAATCAATCAAATTTTATTTATAAAGCGCTTTTTACAACTGATGTCACAAAGCAGCTTTACAGGGTTAGCAATAACAGACAT
>BRDA01029427.1:0-16749 GCA_036984385.1 Crenuchus spilurus | reverse complement strand
CCTATATGCAGGCAGGAGAAGAATGGAGGTGTGATCTGCTTTGCCGAATGCAGGGCGGGGGAGGGCTTTGTAACTGTCCTTGATGGGTGTGTAGCCCTGATCAAGGATCTGTGCTCCTCTGGTAGGGAATGTTATGTGCTGATGGTATTTGGGCAGACACTAACACCACACACTAACACCACCACCATGCCACCCAAATAATACCTGCTCTGGTGGGTCCCGACCGAAAGGAGGCTAATAAAGTATACAAAGAAAAAGATACAAGATTGTAGATGTAATGAGGTGGTTTTAATGTTATGGCTGCTATGTATAAACCTCTAACATGGCACGGAACTGTTCTTAATATCTACACACGGGAGGAAACGGGCATGCTTTATCTGCTGCCACAATCAGCTTTACCTTTTATACCCAGGCGGCACATTGGTAAGCACCCATAAAGACCAGCTCGAGTACACACACTTCACACAAGAATAGCCATCAAAAGATAACGCTGTTAAAAGGAGTCGGGAGCAGCGTGACCATCTAAGTGCTTGTGCAGGGTCATAATCTACTCCTATCTCTCAAACTCAACACGGCACACACTATAGATGTGAGAAAGAGATAGCACTAGAGAGACCGAGAGCAAACAGTAGGGAACGTTCCGCTGTTGACAGAAGCTACCCTCGCCGCTGATCCGAGAACATATTTGCTGTTCGGCTCATTACGTCAAAGGCTGGAAGTGCCTGTTCCTGGGTCAGCACCAAAATGCAACTACTATGTGGGACAAACAGCCTAGCACTTTGCCACGTGTCTGTAAAATGAATCCCTGGTGCCACAGTTGCTACCTCACAAATAATGGCCCACATGTGTGAATGTGTGGAGGGGGGGGCGCAGGCTGAAAGAAGTGGGAACGTGTGTCAAGTCTGCAATAAATTCAGTTGCATGTTTTTCACGGCATTGTAATTTAGAGACCAGATGTGTGCAAAGCGGACGATGGAATTAGATGTATAACATATTACAATATTTCTTCTGTACCCTTTAAACTGCTTGAGGAACCAAACTCTTCCTGCTCTTCTTGGAAAACGCTCAGCATGGCTCTGCTGTTCTTACAAACTCAACAGGACTCAAAAAGAGTTTATAGCAGAAGGGCGGGACAGGGAACAGTCATGCTCCAGTTAAAGCATTGTTACTTAATTGAAATAATGTCTCAAGTAGAACATTAAGAAGTATAATTCAAGAAGGAGCAAAAAGTCATTGTGTCATAGGATTACACAAGCACACCATTTCCTATAAAACTGCAGAGGAACTTGACTACGCCCAGCATTTATTAGAAATAGAACATGAAGTTCATTTTGTGCTATTTTGGGATCCTTTTGGTCTAAAATAAAGTTGATAAAGTAATGAAAAAAGTCATTTATGCAGTGAATCAGCAGAAGAAAATGAAAAAAAGAACTGGGAACTGAAAAGAGCAGCAAATGACCACCAAAATACTAGAGTAGCAAGTCTGTCTGTCGTTAGGTCAGTCTGTCTGTTAGTCTATCAGTAGGTCTGTAGGAATGTTGGTAGGTCTATCGGTCTGTCAATCTGTCTTTTGGTAGCTCTGTTGGTCTATCTGTCTGTCAGTAGATCTGTGATTCTATTTGTCTTAAGGTTATTAGGTCGGTCTGTCTGTCTGTTATATCAGTCTGTCTGTCTGTCGGTAGGTCTGTCTGTCCGTCAGTCTATCAGTAGGTCTGTCTGTAGGAATGTTGGTAGGTCTATTGGTCTGTTGATCTGTCTGTCTTTTGGTAAGTCTGTTGGTCTAGCAGTCTGTCAGTAGGTCTGTTTGTCAGTAGGTCTGTCAATCTGTCTGTAGGTTTTTGTCATTAGGTTGGTCTGTTTATCGTTAGGTCTGTCTGTCTGTCTGTTAGATCAGTATGTCTGTCAGTAGGTCTGTCTGTCAGTCTATAAGTAGGTCTGTCTGTCTGTAGGTTTGCTGTTAGGTCAGTCAGTCTGTCATTAAGTCAGTCTGTCTTTCAGTCTATCAGTAGGTCTGTCTGTCTGTAGGAATGTTGGTCTTTTGGTAGGTCTTGTGGTCAGTCTGTCTGTCAGTAGGTCTGTTTGTAGGTCTGTCAGTCTGTTTGCCTGTATGTTTGTCATTAAGTCGGTCTGTCGTTAGGTCGGTCTGTCTGTCTGTTAATTCAGTCTGTATGTCTGTTGGTACATCTGTCTGTCTGTCAGTCTATCAGTAGGTCTGTCTGTCTGTAGGAATGTTAGTAGGTCTGTCTGTCTGTTGGTAAGTCTGGTGGTCAGTAGGTCTGTCAGTCTGGTTGTCTGAAGGTTTGTTGGTAGGTCTGTTGGTCTGTTTGTCAGTAGGTCTGTTGATCTGTAGGTCTGTCTGTCGATTGGTAGGTCTGTCTATCGGTAGATATGTGTCCGTAGGTCTGTGCCCATATAAATCTCTCTATCCAAGAAAGCAATAGATGAAGGCCATCAATGCAAAATAAAGGCAAATGAAAATCCCTTCTGCAGCTATAATACTGCACTTGGTACATGGATCTGAAGGATAAGCCATGCACAAAGTCCAGAGAAGTCTCCTCGCAGGAGTAAAGGCAATCATTATCCTCAGGAGTAATGGAGGATCAGCGAGAGCACATACCGCGCTACTGTTTTACTCAAACTCAGCTTTACTTTCCCCTTGATGACCAGAACCCTGCTGGACCTCAGTTATGCACACTACTGTTAATAGCATAAATGTGTCATATTAGATATGACACTTTGTCCTTCCCTACTAGCCTGGACTGAGTGCCTTACAACCTCCTGTGAAGAGACTTTAATTCTGGGATTAAATTGCACGTTCTGAGGGGTTAAGGTGTCTTTGCGATGAACGGGACATGAAAGGACACTGCTGGATTAGGTTGGTGACACTGATGCATATATGGATGGAGAACAGAAGGAAATTAGCACGGCAGGATTCTCTTGAACACACAGCGTACTGTTTGATGAGCTCCACAATGACAAGATATAGGGAAATGTACATATCAACCTTTAACGAATAGTTATCACCGTACCAGGAGATAAGCTTCTAACAGTGAAGACATCAGAGCAGAATGGAATCAAACAGATTCTCAGAGGCTCTGTTAAGAGTCAGGAGACAATCTGTTGTTTGTTCATTTGTCATTGCAATAACATCAAACTGAGATTGCAATAAAGACAATAAAATGCAAATAAACCTATTCTGACCATCTTGATCAATCACAGATGTTTCTATTGAACCCTTTCATGTATGAAAATCAGTTTGTTTCTCATTTCAACCTGATAAGTTGTGTCCACAGCCAATACAAATTTCCATTACATCAGTAAAATGTAATTTTCTGATGTATAAGAAATATGGTGTAAAATTTTAGGGTGCTGCTCTGGCTATCATATAAAAATCAGAAAAATATCTGATGCATGATGTCTGCTAAAGTGTTTGTTTCATCATTATAGAAAACAACTAGTATTTTACTCTTAAAGGTTTTTGCCCATTTTTATCCCCTTCCCAATGAAGTAGACAATTAGCACATCCCCTCCATTAGGACTATCCCCATCACTTTTGCCATGTCCCTGACTCTAGGAGGGTGAAGACAAGCACAAGCCTCCTCCGTTACATTTGATGTCAGCCATCGCCTCTTTTCAAACTACCGCTGATACACCGTCACTGGGGAGCCTAACACGCTCTGAGGAAAGCACAGGAGTCCCAGCTCCAAATGGACCAGTCAGTAGACGCCTGAGCCAGCAGACGTTACAATGTGAGAGCGATAGGGAGAGTGAGAGCGCCATCTACCCGCCCTGAGAGAGCGCTGCCAATTTTTGCTCTCTTGGGCCCCGGCTGTTGATGGCAAACAGCATGACCGTGATTCAAACTTGCGATCCTCTGGTCACAGCGGCAGCATCTTAGTAAATGGGTGCTTTTTAAAAAAGGAGTTTACAGAAATCTCTGAGGTAGGTTAAGTTACCAACCATATGTCAGCCATTTTTGTTTACCATATGCTTTATGCTTTGTAGAAATGTACACTTAAAGCAAATGCCTTTAGAAGATCATGAAATGGCATACCTTCCTACATGACTTCCTATCTTTAACCCTAATCAACCCAATCTGATCCATCTACAGTACTTACTGTCTTCTGAAATTGTTGATTAGCTGAAGGTGCATTATATTTGAACTGGAGGTGAAGCCTACATGAACGTAGTTTTCAAGGAGGGTTGGTGACCACTGATTTATTGAAAGGCTTGTTCTTCTGTGACAGGAAAAAATTATACCATGTCACATCAATGGTTGTGTATTGTTAGTACAGGGTGCCCAAACAATGGTGAATAACTTCAATACTCATGAAGATCTGGTGATAAAATTTGGGTGAAATATACGTCAATGTGTGTGAAAAAGACTGATATTACAACATGTGCTGAAAATCTCCAGCACACAGTTCTTTTCTCCCGATCAGGTGGTGATGTGGTCTGTATGGACCTTTCTTTTTCTGTTGTGTCTTCTGAATAGAGTTTGTTATCCAATACATTCTCACCACGAACACTTTCTCTTGTACTGTGCACTGATACATTATACACTCCACAATTCTTAAGGTGAAATAACCAATGTCCCATGCTGTGTCCAGAAGGAGAACTGAGGGCAAAAATGTGTGGCAGGCGATCGATGGAGACGGCTGGATGGGCGCCAGCCTCCACTCCTACAGCCATGAAGATTAGTCATCAGAAATGAACACCCGTCTACCTGCACTGTAATCATTCAGGTCAATCTTTTTCACATAGACTGAGGCATTTCATCACCAGATCTTCATTAGAATTAATATTATTCACAATCGTTTGGTTAAAGAAGCAAACCGAACACCCTGTACAATGTAAATTCAATATATTTAATATGCTAGTGATGTTGATTTAGTATAATTCAAGGCACCTCACAATGACAACAGCGTAGCAATATATGGACAAAACCTTATTATAGAGATGCTTTGAATGATGATTAAACATCTGACAGATAAAATTAATAAGCAAAATAAGTACTAAGAATATTGTATGATCTGGCCTGAGCTGAGTTTCTTCACCAGGCACATGAACCAAGTCGTGAACTATGCCAGCCCATATCAAATGAGCAAATACCACCATGCTGCAATTTGGCCCCCTGCTACTTTTTTTAATTACATTTGATCCCTCTGCTTGGCCATTGGCTTCCAATGAGAGCACGTGAGATTAACATGTGTTAATTAGGAATTAAGAACACAAAGTAACTAATTGTCAAGCTTGTGCATTAATTTGCACTACAGAATTCACAATTTCACAGATTCCTTCATGCCAAGACAAGTCTAATTATAACGGGTTTATCATGGTGAGTAGTAGTTTTGGCACTGTGCGCAGTTGAAGGAAAAGGAAATGGGCATCTCCAATAAAGCTTGTCAGCAGATGGAAGCATGACATGCTCTAAAATCCCATTCCAAGCATTTATTGTGAACTTGACCAAACATCAGTGGACCAGCACCAGCAGGTCTCAAACCATTACAGAAACTGTACACTGGACTTCAGACACTTTGGATTTGGTGTCTCTTCCTCCAGACTCTAAGCTGTTATTTACAAATTAAATGCAACACTTATAAGAAAAGAGGACTTTGGAGCACTGAGTAACAGTCCAGATCATTGTCTCCTTAGTCCAAGTAAGACACTTCTGATGTTGTCTCTGGTTCAGGAGTGCTGATATTAGGATTGTGGCAGTTGTAGTTCTGAGAGACACACAGTATTTATACTGTTTGAATAGTAATTTACTCAAACTCACCATCACATATTCTAATCATTTAAGATTTATAATAATGAACTTTCATATGAGTATATATGAAGGTCTTGTGATCTGGGTGAAAGTGTATGTACGTGGGGGCGCTCTACTCATGTATGGGCCATCGCCAGACTGTCTGTGGCCCACACAGAGAGAAGCAGCAGGAGTTTGACACCTCCCTCTTTATTAGAGCAGGCTTCTGCTGCCAAGTCTCTTTTATTCCTGCTCTTTCTGCTTAGAGTGGCAACACTAATATTAGATCAGCCGGGGATGCCGCTCGATAGAAAATACTTTATGCTCGTTAAAATAATTGCTCTCAGTTTTCCGAGCCGTAAAGTTGCCTTTGTAATTCGGTGAGGAATGCATCTTTTGAAACAATTACTCTCCAAGCCCTGAGGAGGGGCGACGGTTTTAATTAGTGGCATCGGATTTCCAGTGAAATGAATCTGGCACTATTGCACAGAGCAGTAATTGTTGGGTAATAGTCTTATTAATTCTGCTGCTCTGAAAAGCCTTCACCTCCGTGCTGCTGGATGCTCGTTTCAGGGGGGGAAAACGAGGCTTTGTGGCTAAATGAAATTTGGATCCAGTGTGTACATAAGCATATCACTTTTACACAATCTTTCTCTCTGTCCCTCTCTCTCTCTCTACCTCCTGCAGAGTCCTCCATCCCTCCTTCAGCCAGTCTTAATTTAGTAAGGTGCCGTCAGGCCACAGAGCCATGCTGGTCACCACAGAAACAAAGCCATGACGACGGAGACCCTCCCCAGGCTATAATCCACTAATCCCCCCGGCTGGGGGGCAGAGACACTGCATGCAGCCTGGCACAGGACTTTTAATTAAGACACGGAGGGACAGTGGAGGCAAGGGGGGCACGGACGGCCGGCTCTTCTGGAGAGGTGCTTGCTTTTACGGGGGATTTTGTTTTGACACCCTCTGAGTCTTGGCGTCAACTGAAATCTTATCAGCCAATGTCTGGGTGGTCGGTTAAGGCACTGGCCTCAAAATACTATCACTGGTCACTTTATTAGGTACACAGCTTGTACACTCATTGTACTGCACTGTACACTGTAGTTCTGCAATTACATGTAGTCCATCTGCTTCTCTGTATATAGTGTTAGCTCTGTTCTTCGACGGTCAGGGCCCCAACAGAGAAGGTATCATGTGGATGGTGGATTATTCTTAGCACTGCAGTGACACTGACATTGTGGTGGTGGTGGTGGTGGTGGTGTGTTGTGCTGGTGAGAGTGGATCAGACAGCAGAGCTGCTGATGTTTTTAAAAACTTCAGTGTCATTGCTGGAGGGAAAATACCTCACCAACCAGCCAACAGTGTCCCATGACCACATGTGAAGGACTAGGGGACCAACACAAACTGTGAAGAACAGAGGAGCTGTCTCTGACTTTAAATACCAGGTGGACCAACAGTGTAGGTGTGTCTAATAGAGTGGACAGTGAGTTAATTGAAGGTCTGGAGATAACAGGCGGTATCTATGTAGGCAGGTGTCTAAATAGTCAGTGTTTTTTTTTTTTTACGAAATCTACTCTAAATAATACTGTAATTAGACAGTGATGACAGCACTTATTCCCGCCCATTATACACAAATGGCACACCTCAGCATATCACCACCTTAGATCCTGCAATTGCAGTTGTTATAGCAATTTAGTAGAATGACTTAATTCCGTCTACCATCTTCAAACATAAGCTGTACCGCATTGTAGGGCTGCACGATTTGAGTGAAATATCTAATTGCGATTTTTTCACAGAATATTGCGATTTAAACCCCAAACCTGTTTTAGTGGTTAACATATCTATCAAACATAATTATAAACTTGTTTCTACATAAAAAAGGATTCCCAGGGTTCTCAATGACATATGTCATTGTGGCGTAGTACTCCACGTTTCTCAGCCCCGTTTCAACTTTGTCAGTTGTCCCGAAAGCAAAATGCCCCCATACACACGATGTGCATTTTTTCTTTGGTGCCAACTCATCCACTGGATTTTGGGTCTCGCTCGCTTGCTCAGGTAAAACGTTAATCTTTTCCCTGACGCCGAGTGCAGTGCAGCTTGTTTTTAGCTTTCTTGCTAAAGATATTAGCTATGCCAGATATGCATGATTAGCGACTTCTGATTGGTCATCAGCAGGCAGTTCACACGTTTTTTTTTCCCCTAGTGATACTTGCAGGCTATTGGCTAATTCAAAGCGCAGCTCCTGGGATTGGAAAATCGCATCCATTCAAATCGCAATTTCGATTAAAAACCATTAATCGTTCAGCCCTACCGCATTGCATTGTGGGATTGCCTTAACGACTGAGGAGCATTCAATGCTATCTTATGTCATCATAAAATAAGGTCTCAGTAGACGGCATTTAGAGACATCTAAGAATTGAGAGGCTTCTACTCGAGGTGACATCTACTGTGACGTAAAATGATGTCTTTAGAGAGCTCACTTGGTATTGAAACAGACCTATAGTGTTTAAAATCTCCAGCAGCTCTGCTGTGTCTGACACACTCATACCAGCACAACACACCACCACCGCATCAGTGTCACTGCAGTGCTGAGAATGATTCAACGAACAAAAAATACCTGCTCTGTAGTCCTGTGGGGACCTCTATTGTCAGTGTAGCTGATTAAATGGACAGGAGATGCTGCTCCTAATGAAGTGGCCAGTGAGTACGAATTCAATCTTCATGCTCAAGAATAAGGTCTGTGTAGTTTCATATTTGTCACAACTCAGTGAGCCCAGAGATCCGGATGATTTAAAACCCATCATCATACTTTTAATCATGATGCATGTTGCCAGTGTTGGAGGATTTGGCCATTTTATCTTTTTGCTGGGGGCGTGTTCCGTGACAGGAACAAGCATCCAGCTTGGCCCTCCTTTTCCACTGCTCCCACCCTGCTGACAGCGATGAGGAGTGGACGTTGTGGCCTGAAAGACGAAGCACATGCTGTCTTTTAGAAGCAGGACAGTGGGCAATCAGCTGAATCTAATCCACTCATGCTGCTGCTGTTCTGAGTGCTGTCTAATGCTTCCTGACTGTAGATATCAGACATGCATAACATGTCAAATCTGCAGTGCTTTTGCAATGTTATAAAGAGGGTAAACATTTTAATAGCAAATACTACATTTAAATAAGTTAACACTATGTTTACTGAATGCTAATAGTTAATGTCAGTACTACTCAGATGCAGATATGCAGAAGCACATTTATAAGCAAAATGTTCAGATAAAAAAAAAATAATAATAATAATAATTCCTAACATTGCACAGATATAAACAGGGTGACAGACAAAAAGATAAATTATATTGTGTAGAAATAAACACAGACAGACAATTATATAGAAATGCAGAATTATAGAATAACTGTTAGAAAGACAGAACAATAAATAGAAAGATATAGTTAAACTGAATGACAAATAGAACGACAGACGACTGATCGATAGAATTTTAGCGAGAGTGATAGATAGAGATATAACAAACAGAAATACAGGTGGGTGTTTGGGTGGGTGGATGGATGGATGGATTGATGGATGGGTGGATAGTTAGATAGATCATTACACAAAGTGACAAATTTCATTGTAGTTTTTTTGTTTTAGTTTTATTGTTGATCAGTTTGGCTAATATCTCACAAAAATCTGAAATCTATTTTAAATTACTATTAAAAAAATATGAAAAAAAAAATCTGCATAAATAATAATAATAATAATAATAATAATAATAAATATTTAGCCAAATATTAGCCATGTTATCTGCTGGTGTTGGTCCATTGTGTTATATCAAGTCAGTGCTGCCATCTACCAGGACATTTTAGAGCACTTAATGCTTCCATCTGCTGACAAGCTTTATTGAGATTAGGGGTGAAACGATTACTCAAGTAATTCGAGTTACTCAATTACAAAAAGTGATTGAGTAATTTTCTGTGCCTCAAGTAACTGTTTATTTAATTTTAAAACTCAGAGCACGGTATTTCGCACTGACAACTTTTAATGTGGCACACCACGCTTACGTTACCCACACACAGGAAGGAGGAGGCGGCGCGGAGATTTTTAGTTGAGAAGCGGGAATATGGAAGCGACGAGGGAGAAGAGCGACAACAATAGAAAAATAATGCAGCGCGCTATCCAACACTGGCAGAACTGGAAAGGTCTCTGCTGTGTATTCCAGCTACATCCACGCCATCAGAGCGTCTGTTTGCAGCTGCAGGTAACATTGTTTCAATAAAAGAGGGCAAGCCTAAGTCCTGAGCATGTTGACATGCTCACGTTCCTGCACGGCAGTCAAATGCTCCTTTAAAAGGAACACAAACACACGCGGAGGCCTTTTCCTTGATACTCCTGGAGCTATTGGTTTAAAGCACTCGCAGCAGAAATGTGTGAAACTGTTCATGCATGGACCTGTTCAGATGTTCAGAACCTAAGATGCACAACATAAAGCCAATGTTTATGCCTTCTTTATTGATTATTGCCCTATATTTTTGATACTTACAACAAACCTTAAGTTGAAAGTAATTTAATTTGTTTTTTACTTGTGGAAATTCAATTTTGTGTTTTATTTATTTATATTTGTGTTTGCAATTTTGAAATCTAAAAAAGGAAACCAATTGTGACCCCGCCAGGGAAAACCAGGTCAAAGTCATTGATTTTTTTTCAAAATTTGTTTTTTCAAAATAACTTTTTTGTGAATTTAAGTTTTGTTTTTGATCAAAATATGTACTACGATAGATATCTGACACTATTATCTTTCATTTACAGCAATAAAACCAACTGGCTAAGTTTTGTTGCTAATGTGAGTGACACGATATTGACACGATATCTCAATAAGTTGCCCAGTGACTTTGGTCTGGTTTTCCCTGGCGGGGTCACAATTGGTCATTCATTATTAAGTGAAATGTCTTGTTTTCTCTTGTGTATTTTTTATTGCACTTTAACAAAGCAAATATGTTTATCCGATTACTCGATTAATTGAATCAATTTTTCAGTACAGTACTCGATTACTAAAATAATCGATAGCTGCAGCCCTAATTGAGATGCAAATTTCATTTTCCAGCAGAACTTGTTACCTGCCCACACTGCCAAAAGCACCAATACCTGGTTTAATAACCACAGTATGACTGTGCTTGACTGGCCAGTAAACTCACCTGACCTAAACCCCACAGAGAGTCTATGAGCTATTGTCAAGAGGAAGATGAGACACCAGACCCAACAATGCAGAAGAACTGAAGGCCACTATCAAAGCAACATGGGCTTTCATACCACCTCAACATTGCCACAGACTGAATACCTCCATGTCACGCTGCATTCATGCAGTAACGTCATCACTTTTTAAATGGTTTTATATAATATTATAATGTTTTGCCATACTGACTTTTGAGTTTTCATTGTGTAGGCCATAATCATCAACATTACTGTACTGTACTTTGCATTTTAGTTTCCTTACAGAGACTGTATGAACTTGGAAGTAGATTGTACATTTTCTAACCTTAACAATATTTGCATTCTGTAGCAAACTCTTAGTTCAAAGTTTTAAGTCAAATTGACTTTTCCCAGATAGAAGCACTTTTTATATTATACTATCTGATAAATATGATTGTTTGACTACAATTATCTAACCTAATTACATTTTTCTGTAATTGTGTGTCTATGCACAAGCAAATGGTTAATCAAGTGAGCTGCAGAGCCCATGATGCTTGAAATCTCTAGTATTCATTATCTTGCATTGATCATTAGGTTCACAGGGCAAGGCTCGAGGTAGACAACACGAAACTATGCTTTGTGACCACAAGTTGAGAAATTACAGGGAGTCAAAGGTCAGATTGCAGATGTTAGTTTGACATTAAAGAACAGAACAGTAAGAACTGAATACTCTTCTGATGTGTACAATGATGTAAAATGTCACATATATTTCAACAGCTGTTCACATTTACTGTTATACACTTTATATATATATATAAAGTATACCATTGACAGCATATCCTCATAAACCTAAAGTGGCAAAAATGTATTTAAATGAATTAGAGTACAGTCACACATCAAAAAATGAGAATATAATGAAAAATGTTATTTTTGTTAATAATTTAGATCAACATGTAATGTAAGGAGACAACAAACTGGTCCAAACTCCTCTTTTCAGATGAAAGTTTTGCATTTAATTTGGAAATAGAGTCTGGAGGAAGAGTAAAGAGGCTTCTAACCAAGCTGCTTGCCTATTGTCCTGTAGCCCATCTCAGTCTTGTGAAGGTCTACAATTTTGTCCCTTGTGTCCTTAGACAACTCCTTGGTCTTGGCCATGATGGAGAGGTTGGAGTGTGTGGACAGGTGTTTTTTATACCAGTAACAAGTTCAAAGAGGTAGAATTAATACACGTAATGAGTACAGAATAGGAGGGCTTTAAAAAAAAAAAAAAAAAAAAAAAAAATTAACAGGTCTGTGAGAGCCAGAATTCTTGCCAGTTGGGTAGTGATCAAATACTAATCTCATGAAATAAAATACAAATTGATTATTAAAAAAAAAAGAAACATAAAATGTGATTTTCTGGATTTTGTTTTTTATTTTGTCTCACACCTGAAGTGCACCTACAATAAAAAAAAAAAAAGTCTCCATTCTTTGTAGGTTGGAAAACCTGCAAAATCAGCAGTGTATAAAATATTTATTTTACCCACTATACATGTTGAATAGAAATACTATAAATATGATATAAAGATGGAAGTGAATATACTGTGTTACCTATTTAGATGCCTATTGAAGTTTAGTGTTTGTTAGCACTCACAGTTGTGGTTTGAAACTACAAAAACTACATTTGGACTCCAAACTCATCTTGACTAATTGGATACATCTGGTTATAAGTGGGCAAAAATGAAAAACATGTACATCTGATTTGTGGGTGAGTAAATCATTAGTTTAAGTAGTCACACAATGCTTAAGAGCAGCTGTAAAAAAAATATAGCTACAAGATTTTGGTATGACAATAACAATAAGTAGGCCCTTTCACCACCAGTACTGATATCCTATCACTTTACATGGCTATAAGCTATAATCGCACAGCTCTCATGACTGTTTTTTATGAGAGGAAATAAAAGCTAACTACATCTCAAAAGTTGAGCATGTCTAGGCGTTACCTCAAAGACTCCTCAAGTATACACTATATAGAGCAATGTATAGGGACACCTGCTCACTTATTGCTTCTTCAATTCAGTGTTTATCCTGCTTGTGTTGAAGTAACTGTTAGTGAGTGTCAGGATGTTAGGAGATCACCACCACCACCTCATCATACACAAGTATTGGATGGAGCCAAGAACACAGCTTCACAGCTAGCCTCTAGCCTAAACCTGGCATTAGACATGGTGCCAACAGGTTCATGTCTGGACCTATTCTATTGGCAGTACTTCTCTACAGGAACTATACAAGTTGTGTGTGTATCTGTACATATGTTTCAAATTAAAGTTACTGAATGCATTCATTAGAAGTGGTGTCCGAAAACTTCTGGACATATTGTGTATCTAGAATCATCAATTAAACTGGCAAAAAAGAAAATAATGGTACACAGCGTAGGGTATCACTCAGAATAAAGCACACTGGGAGGTTAAAACAGACATATATGAGTAATTGGATGTAACAGCTTTGACAAAGAAGACATTTAAACAAAGGCAAACGCTAATTCACCTAAACTTCTTAAGAGATCTTGAACATTTTCCGCACAAAGACAGGACTTAACAGTCTGTCAGAGACAGAATTCAAACAGATTGCACAAGATCCTTTCCTACATTCTCCATCTCATTTGCACGGCAATGGAAAACAGTATTCGGCAAGAAAATCAGTCTAGCATACTCTAAAAAATGACCATGAATAAATATGAATGTGATAACACAGTATTACATTACCTTTGTCTATTATTCCTGTATGAACATAACTCGTGTGCTGCAGAACCATAATGAAATTAGAAACACGAACTTGAGGGTATTAAGAGATTAATTAATTCACTACGTAAATGTGTGAATGTATCACAGTTAAGAGAATTGGGGGGAGTATGTTGAGGGGGGTATTCCCGCACTGCACAGATGGGATTAGAGAGTTAAACCCTGCTGTCACTGGTAGTGATGGCCCAAATCTCCCAATAGCTCTGAGAAGGCATCGGACCTGTCAGTTCAGCCAGCGCTCCATCATGTGATGGTTTGCCTAAGAACAGAAGGCCCTGAGAATGTTCCTCTCCGGCTTCTTCTTCTCCTGGTCCTGTGTGTGAAGTCTGTTTAGTATGGAAAGAAGGCCTCCAGCACACACACAATAAGACTTAGGCTCTTGTGCAAGGCTCTAAAACCTAGATGGAAGCACCTATGCAATGTACACTCACTGTACACAGCATCTAGCTCAACTGACCATATAGGTGCACTTTATAGTTCTACAATTACAGACTGTAGTACATCTGTTTCTCTGTGTACATTATTAGCCTCCTTTCACCCTGTTCTTCAATGGTCAAGACCTGACAGATCAGGTATTGTTTGAGTAGTTGGTCATTGTCACATTCTCAGTGACACTGATGTGGATGTGCTGTGTTAGTGTGTGTTGTCCTGGTATGAGTGGATCAGACATGATTTTAGTTTTTGTCACCTTAAAACAAGCAAATAATCACTTGACCACATATGTCAAAACTTTTGAACGAAAAGTGAGTATGTAACACTTCCAGTTGAAATTATACAACTGTTACTATTACTCTCCACCGGTGTTCCACAAGGCTCGGTGCTGGGTCCTCTTATTTTCTCACTCTACACCCACTCTTTTGGTGCAGCAATAACCTCTCATGGGTTCTCTTACCACTGTTATGCTGATGACACTAAACTCAACCTTTCCTTCCCCTCTTATGACACAAAGGTTTCTACTCAAATCTCAGCATGTCTCGCTGATGTCTCGTCATGGATGGTGGCCCATCACCTGAAACCCTATCAAGACAGAACTGCTGTACATCTGTGAAATTATGGGTGCACCTGACATCACCCTTGAGAAGTCGATGGTCACTACATCCCCAGAAACGCGAAGCCTTGGTGTAATTATGAATAATGAACTATAGTTTTCAACTCATGTTGCAAACCTGACTCGGTCATGAAGATTTCTTCTCCTCAACATCCAGACAACTCCAGAGAGGTCACACAGGTGCTTGTTCAGTGCCTCATCATTTCTCGACTTGACTACTGCAACTCCCTGCTGGCTTGTTTCCCTATGTTTGCCATTAGCAAAGGTGTTAAAAGTATTCACATTCATTACTCAGGTAGAAGTATAGATACTAGGGTTTAAAAATACTTTTATAGAAGTCAAAGTATCAACTTAAGCTTTTTACTCAAGTAAAAGTACAAAAGTGCTGGTTTCAAAACTACTTAAAGTATAAAAGTAAAAGTAATGTAAGGAAAATAAATGCCAAAACTTAGGCTGTGACACAGGGGCATATAGTGCACTACCCCACCCACCACATACATTTTTTTCTAAAAGCTCTAATGACTTTAATGTTATATTAAAATGGTAATGTTGATTTTTTTTGGGATGTAATGGCTACCTGTTTCAGCTGCATATATGCCCCTTGAAAATTAATACATTTAAGTAATGTAAGAGCCTTTTTGCATTAAATGTAAATTTAATAGCAATTATATTGCTATTTTGTGTTTTATGTTCTTCTAGGTTATTTAGGAGCATTGTTTTAGTATTTAGAGTAAATCCTTTATTTTTCTGGCAATCAATTGCTTTCCCTGATTGCAAACCTACTCTGTACTCCATTACTTTTCCCTGAGGAGATCTGGGCAGTATTTTGAGGTAGCACAGTTTTCTTAACGTAGCCCGTTATGCTAAGCAATATTTTTTTATGTATTCCTTTGTTATTCTGGTAAAAACAATACAAACGGACCTGTGTGAAAAACAAGACAGAATAAAAGTGTTTGAGGACTACACTTCGTCTCTTTCTGTTGCTTTTGGAGGATATTGGATCCGCAGGCACGAGTTACTTCAAGTGCTGCCTTAAAGCGTTGTGTTGCGGTACTGAGCTTACTGGAGAGTGACGACACACGTGACATGCAGGTACCAATAGGGTATATCAGAATGGTATATGTTTATACTTCTCATCCAACCACAATCACATTCACTCTTTCTGGATGGCGCAGTTTATCTGGACAAGATGTTTTCTGAATGATGACAAACCAAAATGAAATACGTAGAAATAACAAGGATGTTTTTAAAATGTAAGGAATAGAAAGTACCGATAATTGCATGAAAATGTAAGTAAGTAGAAGTAAAAAGTCGTCCGAAAATAATTACTCCAAAAAAGTATAAATAACCAAAATTCTATATATTAATAGTATTTTTACTTCGTTACTTGACACCTCTGGTCATTAGGCCCCTGCAACTGATCCAGAACGAAGCTGAAAGAATCGCCTCAATGTTCCAAAATACAGTCACGTAACTCCTCTGCTGCGCTCTCTTCACTGGCTGCCTGTATATGCCTGTATCAGATTCAAAACTCTGATGTTGGCCTACAAAGCCAAGAGTGGACTATCTCCTCCATATTTGATAGCAATGATCAAAACTCAATCTGCTACAAGAGCACTTTGAACTTCAAGTACAGCTCAGCTTGACCCCCCTTCCTTAAAGAAGCATGGAATACAAGCTTCCAGACTTTTCTCTTCCCTCACATCTAAATAGTGGAACATACTTCACCTGCCTGTCTGAATGGCAGAGTCACTTGCTGTCTTCAAATGACAACTGAAGAATCTCTTCCAAGAGTTCTTATCCTGTACTCACTAAAGGCTTATGACTATACTTTATTGTCATTACTTTAATGTCATTCAATGTATGTTGAGTATTGTGTATCTAAGCATCTAGGTATGTTGAATGAGTATTATGTATCTACAGTCATGGCCAGAAGTTTTGAGAATGACACAAATATTATATTTTCACATGATCTGCTGCCCTCTGGTTTTTATGTGTGTTTGTCAGA
>BRDA01029410.1:0-24063 GCA_036984385.1 Crenuchus spilurus | reverse complement strand
TTGGGGTGTTTTGGAGGAGCGAGTCAGGAAACGGTTTCCTCCACCAGCATCACGTAGTGACCTGACCACTATCCTGCAAGAAGAATGGCTTAAAATCCCTCTGACCACTGTGCAGGACTTGTATATGTCATTCCCAAGATGAACTGACGCTGTATTGGCTGCAAAAGGAGGCCCTACACCTACTAATAAATTATTGTGGTCTAAAAACAGGTGTTTCAGTTTCATTGTCTAACCCCTGTATGATGTGAACAAATGTAGCCGTGTTACAGCTCTGATTCTTTCATGAACTGCTCCAGTATGTTATCTCAAAGTACTGCATGTCCTGAAATGTCCTCTGTTAATTATGATTATATAACGATGCACACCAACCCTTCTGCTGGAGATCTACTTTCCTGTAGGTTTCACCTCCAACCCAATTCAAACACACCATGTTCAGCTAATCAAGAACTTCATAAGGTAATAATTAGATGAATCAGCTGGTTGAGGGCTGAAACTGAAGTCTGTAGAAGCAGGGTTGGTGACCACTGTAATATAACATATTGTGAAAACAATCCATATTGCAGGATATGACATTCATTCAAATTTAACAGTACCATAGTCCGAACGCAATGTTATCTGTCCTTTTATGTCAGATCTCTCTCCAGACTATGATTGAGATAATCCATGTTCAGCAACATTGCATAAAACAGATTTTTTCTTTTCTTTTTTTTGTTTTTCCTTCCTTCTGAGCAGGAAAACACTAAGCAGTCTGTTCAGATAAAAGCCAAGTTGTGGTGCATTAAAATGGAACAGGGCTTTTTGGCGTAGTCTGTTGTACTCACACAAAGAAAACACTTTGTAGCAGGCACGAGGATAGAAAACTCATTTGAAATTAACTTCTGGATTTTATTGTTGTCACTGCAGTGTCACAAGGCCATTTCTCCCTTGATTTCATCAGCATTGTATAGGAACTTTTGTTATCAACCGTAAGACATTTTCCATTTACTCCTGAAAAGAAAAGAAAACTTGACACATGAAGATTGATAATTGTGTATTTAAGTGACTGTGCATTGACAGCAGCAACTGATCGTACAATGTGCTACAATGTCTAGATTGCTATCACTGATAATAGATCACGTGATGCCATGAAGTTACATTGCTTTTGATGATCACAATCTGCACTCACTTTCAGCTGCTCTAATGGCCAAATGAAGATTAAGACCTTCTAACCTTTTCACAAAAAGATCTAATTATTGCTGCTTTAAAATTCCATAGACATTTATACTCTGTGGAGAAGGTCATAAAGGTTAGTTTGCCTGTGAAAAGGAAGGCATTTCACATGATAATTTTATGGGAAAAATACTGATTTTGTCATTTAAATTTATGGACACGATAAGCATGTCTGGGTAACATTTACCGAAGGTTACTTTGGCAGACCACAGGCGATACTTTAAATTTCAGGCATACATATGGCATTTATTGGCTTGGCTTGTCTTAATAAAAAAGTTATTTCAGTTAAAAAGTTAAGGTTACAACTTAAAAAACTCAAATAAATACAAATCCTGTGTTTATGTTTATTTGTATTATACTAAAGTGTTAAATTATTCTAGTTAACAGAAGAAAAGGTACTGTGAGGTCATGTTGTTGTATTACTTGTATGAACTATTTTATTGAGATGTGTAGCAGTGACAACATCTTGATTTCAGAGGTGGGGGGTACATAACTGGCTTCAGTATGTGGAGCTTGACCATAAATTAAATTATTATTAATTATTAATAAAAAATAATGTATTGTTTAAAATGTTATTAATAATATTTATTAATAAAATTATAACATTGATTAATATTAATATTAATTCTTAATAAAAATTTATAAATTATTCAGTTGAACAATTAATAAATCTCAAACTCTTTTAGTTCACTGTTTTCTACTAGTTTTTGTAGTTTTCTATTGTTACTTTTAAGTTCCACAGAAGGGGTAACTATTAATATTTTAACATAATCATCTCATCCAAAGCTACCAAACCAGACACAGATTCAAACGCCCAACATGCTAACAACTTACAGTGACACTGTCACAACCAGATGGAGTGACAGCAGGGACGACCAATCATACATTAGCAAGAAATGGCAGAGCCAATTGATGGGCTTGTGGGCTAAAGTGAAACAGGTTTCAGCTTGAGCAGTTGTTTTCCGCTGGGTCCTAATGCTTGACCCGTCTCCATTTAATATAGAACAACATTATTTTTGAACGGAAAAAAAACTGCAGAGGACCAAAACTGACTTTTGAAAAGTGCAAGTACCCTGCCGCCCCCCTATCCCCAAATTAGGAAACACATGAAATATTACAGAGGTCTTTTTCTCAGGAGAAATATTACATTAGATTCAACTTTTGCCAATGTGATTTGCACACAATGGAATTTGACCTCCGCATTTAACCCATCCAAACAGCAAAACACACACTAGTGAACACACTATGACAGCAGTTGGGGGTTATGTACCTCGCTCAATGGTACTTCAGTCATGACCTCCCTGGGGATCAGCAGCCTTCAGATCACAAGACCAAATCTCTAACCACCAGGTCACGGCTGCCCCTGAGTGTCCTTTGTGTTTCCATCTGATTTCACTGTTGTAAAGGAGAAACTTTTGAGATATTAAGTAATCACCATTTTTAATCAAGATGTTTCTTTCCTCAGGGCATACTGCACTGTCTACATCCCTGACCTGCCCAGGAAATGACACAAAGTCCAATCAAAGTCAGATCAAACAATCAACAAACTGACCCTTCATGCCTACTTGCTTACTGCTGCTATGTCTGACAAACAATGGGGCATGTAAGGTCATTTGTGGATATCTCTTTGGCAAAGGCATTACAATACATCAAAGATTTCAGAAAAGAGTAGATAAGATGTGCAGAACACATTTGAAGGCTACATAAATAACATTGTAGTCCCTCGGCAGCCTAATAGTGCTAAAAGGATAAAATAGAGCCTAAACCATACAGATAACCATGAAAAGAGGAGAAGCCTCATCTGCCCATCTTCTACAGGAAACACAGATGTATAAGAGTATATAGATAGGGTTTGGATATTCAGGGGAAGGCTGCACATTCACAATGCTAAAGTTACATAACTTGGATTAGACGTGTTCTGTGTGAACTCTGATGATTTCATTCCCATCACAAAACTCTCAGCATACTGAGTATCTGATTTACTCTGTCTTTTTGAAAGCCTGGCCAGGTCTAGTTGCAAAAAAACTTGATACATTTGACCTAAAATGTCATAAGATATCCTAAACGTAGATAAAGAGATTCAAATGTAACAAATGAGACAAAAGTGTTAGACACTGTCATTAATTTATTGAGGAAAACGATCCAATATCACATATCTGCAAGTGCCAAAATGCACTTTAGCATTTAGCAGATGATTAGCAGATCATTTGAAGATGAAATTTGAGTCAGGTGTTGTTAATCAATAGAATAACAAGCAGGTGTGAGTGGGTGGGTGTTTAATTTAAAGAACAGAGATAGTCTCATCTTCATAATGCCTGGTTATGAAATGTTTCATGGCATGAACAAAGGAGATTTCTGAAGACCTCAGGAGATCTGTTGATGCTCATCAGGCTGGAAAAGGTTACGAATCCATCTCTAATCAACAGTCAGACAGACTCTGAAGAAATGGTGGAAATTCAAGACTATTATTACCCTCCACAGGAGTGGATGACCGATAAAGATCATGCCAAGAGCAAAGCGTGTAATAACCTGTGTGGTCACAAAGAAACCCAAAGTCCACCATCAGGAGAGCACTGAACAACAGTGTGCATGGCAGGGTTGAAAGGAGAAAGCCACTGTTCTCTGAAAAAGAACATTGCTGCATGCCTGCAGTTTGTTAACGATCACATGGACAAGCCAGAAGACTATTGGAACAATGTGTTGTGAACAGATGAGACCAAAATAGATCTTTTTAAAATGTGAAGTATTATGTTTAGAGAAAATAAGACACTGCATTCCAGCAGAAAACCTCAAATAATCTGTGATACATGGTGGTGGTAGTATCATGGTTTGGGCCTGCTTTTCTGCATCTGGGCCAAGATGGTTTGCCATCATTGATCATCCATCAATAATTGTGAATGAGACCAGCAATTTCCTAAAAACATGTCCGGACATTTGTTCTTGAGCTGAATGTCAAAAGAGTGACACCGACCCTAAGCACACAAGTTGTTCTACTAAACAATGGTTAAAGAAGAATGTTTTGGAATGGCCAAGTTAAAGTCCTGACCTTGATCCAAAAGTAATGTTTGTTATATAGATAAATCTAAATGGTTTACAAATTTTCAAGCACCACTGTGTGTGTGTGTGTGTGTGTGTGTGTGTGTGTGTGTGTGCAGATGTGCAATAAAATAAAAAGTGCAAAAATGCAAATAGTGCTGAAAAAAACTGAATAGTGCAAAATGCCTGCATGCATAACCATATACACCAGCCACAGCATCAGTACCACTCACAAATGAAGCAACACTGAATATCTCATAACAACAATGCATGTGAAGGTCTGAGATATATTAGATGGTAAAGGAACCCTTGATTCTCATAAACAATGTGTTGGATGCTGGACATAGTCAAGCATGCAGACCTTCAACAGCGGCCAAATAGTTATGGTCAGATGACTGGGTTGGAGCATCTCTAAAGCAGCAAGGTTAATGGGATGCTCACAGTCAGCAGTGGCCAGTGCCTACAAATACTGATCTCCAAATTCTCCAAATCTCATTCCAATCAGTTTTCTGTGGGATGTGCTGAAAAAGTAAGTCTAACACATGTCAGCTGCACCTCACAACCTACAGGATCTGCTGCTAATATATTCATGCCAGATACCACATCACACCTTCAGAGATCTTGTAGAGTCTATGACTTTTTGGGTCAAATGGTTTTGGCACCAATAGCATATTAGTCATATTAGCACTGGCTTTATTGTTATGGTTGATGGTTGTAAGTGATGACTTGAGATGAATTAACATTATTCTGCACAGTGTCTACAAAATGTTCACATCGATGTGCAAATTCACAGACAGTAAAGGACAACCTACAAAAGTTCCCTTCTGGATTCCAGCACATAAAAAAGGTCTTGATGCTTGTCTTCCATGCATCATAAAGAATTTTGGGTTGAGCCAGAGCTATACTTGAAATTCTAGGCTTGAGGTATGGATCAGGTTTTGATCATCAGCATCAAGTTGAAAGGGATTGGTTCATTTTTGGCTTTGTAGACCAGCATCAAGGTTTGAGTTTCAATGTGGGCAGATACAGAGAGCTAGGAAAAGGACCTCAGCAAAGGAGTGACACAGGTTAACTCTCAGATATAGTGGAGTGAAGTAGAAGTTTCAAAAAGTGAAACTTTAAGAAAGTACAGATACAGTGAAACCTTGGTTATCGTTTGCCCTGGTTATCGTACAATTTGGTTATCAACCACTTTTTTTGGTGAAATTTTGTTCCAGTTATCATTCGTCTGCTCGATTTTTGTCATCTGCTCATGTACTGATTATTGACACATGCATTCATCATTCATTCTGATGTTTCTCCTTAAGTGAGCATCATCCCATGTATTCATCTGAAACATTACCACTGTTTTTGTTCTTGTAAATTGAGTGTGAGTCCTCTCCTCCACCCTCTCCTCTTCTTGCCATCTTCCATATGCCAAGAAGAGTCTTTAGGAAAGGTAAGAGTTGTTTTGGGACTGTACCCAGACTTATGAGTGGAAGAAAGCACAGAGCAGACAGAAACTAAAGAATTTTACAAAAAATAAAAGGCTTGAGAAGCACCAAAATAAAAACAATCAAAACAAACTAAAACACGTCACAGGACGATGGGCAGTGCTACCGCCTGAAGGTGTGAAAACAAATAGTGGCCGAGAAGAGGTGTACAAAACAAAGGCTGCTGGACCACACCAGCACTCTCTAAAACAGAGTGTAAACCTGTAAGAGTGATGTTAAATGTTCATTTATCAATTTAATTAGTCTTTTGTGTTTATTTCTGATTGTGTTCTGTATGTAAAACTATAGTTATTCTATATAAAATTTATTTTTGTTAATATTTTGGAGTGTCTAGAACAGATTAATTGGATTTACATTATTTCTTATGGGAAATATAACTTCAATTATCATTCATTTTGGTTATCGTCAGGCACTTTGGAACAGGTAAATGACAAAAACTGAGGGTCATTGTACTTGAGAAGTATTTAAGGAAAGCTACTCACTTGAAAAATCATATTTTCACAATTTCCCACTTACCCCAGATGTAGATCCACCAAGACATGTTTGGAGTCCAAATGTTTTCCTTGTTTAGCTTAGAAATTAAGCTGCAATGCTAATTTTGCTAACAAACATTACAATTCATTAATCACCTAAATAGCCTTCTCATTTTTGTCAAATTTATCAGCAAAACCTGCATTCAGAGAACTAGGGTCTCATAGTTAATATGGTTTAGGACCCCTTATATGTAAACATATGTAAACATGCATAAATATGAATTCTGGGACAACCTGTTTCTTTAAGTACGGTAATGAAGAGCATGTACTTGTTTGAGATTTTTGAACCTTTTCACTTCTAGTACTGTTCTGCATGATCAGTTGGGAAATCTTGTTGACAGCCATTTCTTTTTAGATAATCCTCGTGTTTATAGTCTGATATCTGTTATGCTGTAGCACATCTAACCTGATGATGAGGCAGATAGACACATCAATATCCAACACCCAGCAAAGATATACCCTATTTGCACTTAAACTATGCCAGCAACGAGAACAGGCAGAACACAAGCATGGAAAATGCAGACTGAATCAAATCTCAGAATGTCCTCAGGGGTCTCAAATAATCATATCTGTCCTTGATGAACATACCAGGAGTCGACTGAGAAGGGAGACGTGTACAGCTGACTTTATGATAGGATTCATATCTCTTGCATCTGTTTCCCTGGCTAAGTTTAGATGTACTGTCTGATAAGATGCGTAGGTTAATGTAAGGACTAGGTGACTTTACTTCTATACCCAGAATGAATTCATAATGATATGGGCATTGTCTTCTGCTGAGAATGGACACATTTTCTGGCTAAGAATGGGACATGGTTTTACTGTCAAAAATATCATTTGAATTATTTTGCAGAGGCTCAAACAGATCAATAGAATTATTCCAAAATAATATAAAATACATACAATTTCATTGCATCTTTGGCCTATAAAGATACTTCTAAAAATTAACTTGTGCTATACTCTCACTTATCTCAGATGTAGTAGATCAGCCAAAACATGTTTGGAGTCCATGTTTCTAACCAACACTAGAATTCTGTAATTATCTAATTAGCCCTGACATTTTTATCAAATGCAGCACCAAAACATGTCTCGACCCACTCAACCTGCATCCAGAGATCAACTAAGGTCTTCATATGGTTAAGGACCCCATATATTTAAATAAATATGCATTTCAAAATATTATGTAATATTATTTAAAAATGAATTTTTAAATAAATATGAATTCTGAGTGAACAATTAAGCTTGCTCATCCTTTTATTGAAGACAGTATAACAAACAGATCAATACAAATAGTCAAAAATTACATAAATATATAAAATTAACATGCATAAAATTTCACTACACCCATCTCATTTCATCATTATCCTATAAAGATGTTATATTTATATGAATTAAAGTGATTAAATATTAAATATAGATATTATTTTTAAAAATCATTAAAATAAAAGGCTTTGGAGCCATACCGTAGACATAAAATGTTAGGCATCTCAAACTTTTCAGTGGATGTTTTGGATGGCTGGTTCATTTTTGTAAATGTGATGTTTGAAAGAGTGTAAATAAGCCCTTTTAAATATAATGAATGTTAAAATAGTCTGTGAAGGTTCTACAATAATTAATGTTCTTAATGTTCTTTTAAACTGCATGTCCTAGTCAAGACTCATTTAGGATGCTTAATCTTTAACAGTGTACGACAGTAGCTCTCTCTCTCTCTCTCTCTCTCTCTCTCACATACACATCAGAAAACATCAGAAAACTGAAAACATGTAAGAACAGACATTTTAGTTGCTTTGATTCAGGCTTCCACTTCAGTTAATTTAATTTCCACCTGTAAGCATTAAATCCCCACTTTGAACCACATGCTGCTTTGAGATTAGGGGACCTTTTTCACTTCTTGAGCAAAGGACTGTCGTAAAAAAAATGCTGTGTATTTTTGGCTCTGATTATGTTCAATGACCGTCAAGTGAAGAGCTAAGCTGGTTTAGTGACTACTGTAACCAGTCTTTAAATTTTATTAAGTTTCAATTGCAGGGATTTTGAGGAGAGTTTGCTGAAGGATGCGGTTCATGGTGGATGGCACCAACAGACCATTGAGAGCACAGTGTGTTGAGCAGTGAACACCAAGAATCTAAGGTTTGATAAAGCCAGCACACATGAACACACCAAAAATCTACAAACAACAAGCATGAAAACATGGAGAGTAAATATTCCAAAATAGACAGGGGTCTTAAAGTATAGAGTCTAATGGCTGAAGAGATTACAACACTGCTATCTAAAGATCAGTAGTTTAAACACAACATAAAATTAACCACTGTCTGCTACACAATTTTACATGTAAACTGTTCATTAAAATCTACACTGTGTTTATGAGAATCAACCATCATGACCATCAAAATATGCAAGAATCTGATCCACGACCCAGACTGATTTGAGAATACCAGACCTGCTGCTTTCTGAAATGTTTGTCTGTTGTGGTGACATTCTGTTTAATTTTTGTAGCTCACAGTAAGTCACACTGTGTCCTAAACCACAATGACTAATCTGTGAGAACTCATTGAGATATGGATGCAGTTTGAGATAATGTATTTTTAGGGAAAATGGACTAGTTGGGTGACTATTCAATTATAGTGTTTGTTAACAATGACATTTAAATACGAAATGTAAACATTAAATAAGCAAATTTTACTCTCAAACTTGTCTTGACTGATTGATTACAAGACTTTTGAAATTTGTATTTTGTATTTTGAAGGTCTAAAGTAAAAATTAAGAAGAAAGGAAAACACAAATGTGAAAAGGTTTAATTTGTCAAAAGTATGAGGGTAGCTGTGGTCTGGTGGTTAGGGGTCTGGTCTTGTGACTGGTTTGATCCCTGGGCAGCTCATGACGTAAGTGCCCTAGAGCAAGGCACCCACAACTGCTTCCCGGGTGCCGTGGAAAAGGCTGCATGGGGAGTCTAGTGTGACAGCCTAGTGTGTTTACTAGTGTGTGTGTTTCACTGCATGGATGGGTTAAATGCAGAGGTCAATTTCTTTTGTGTGCAATCACACTGACAATCTAATCAAATCTAATTTAATGTACAATATGTAACATTTGTATATTGAAATAGACTCTCGGTGATGATGCTACAGTTGTAAGTTATATAAAATATAAAGAAGAACCCTGAAACAATATATACAACATATATTAGACATAATGACAAATTTTAAAAATAATACAGCATGTGCAGCTTTAATATGTCTTCTATGAAAGTGAGTAGATGACAAAAGTGTATGACAGAGATAATATTATTATTCAAGACACATGTTTACAAACAAGTAGTTGCAGTGCAGCTTCAGTAATAGAATATAAGAAAACAATAAATATGCAAGTGTGCCATGACATTGTATCTTTAGTAATAATCTGTAGACAATTTCCACAAAGGTGACTTGAAAGTGAGCAGCAGCACTCACAGTAATGTACAGAAGATTGTTTGGCTCAGAAACAAAGTAACTTTAAAGTGGCTAAGTGACAGTGCCCATAGCAATAGTATGAAAGTGACAATGGTGATGTAGGAGTGACCGACAGCTTGTTTAGCCTAAGAGCTAAAAATGTCCTTTTTCCAGCTTGTCATAAACTGAATATAGTACAAGATGGCTTGATTTCAAGTTCAAGTTCAAGAGGTTCTTATTGTCATTTCAGCTTTATAGAGTACAGTACAGTACAGTACATATAGAAATGAAACAATGTTCCCCCAGGAACACAAGGCATGGCACAAGGCAACATACTAGCAGTCTAACAAACTAGCAGTCGTAAGGGACCTATACTGTAGTACAAGCCCTCTAACTGGTGTAAGACGTGTTACAGGACAGAACAAAAGTAATGATGGTCACTACACAGTACTGAGTGATTGACTTGTGAGAACTTACCAGGCTAAAGTGATTGTGTAATTGTGCAATGTGCAAATGAGCAAAATGGACAAATGTGTAAATATTACAATGAATGATGACAGTATACAGTTCTGTGCAAATGTGCAGAGTTATTTAGTTCTTGGAAGTCAGTCTGTGTGTGTTAAGGAGCCTGACAGCCTGAGAAATGAACCTGTTGGGCAGTCTGGCAGTGAAGAGACCAGGTGGTGGATGTGATGGGTCTTCCACAATGCTGAGAGCTTTCCTTAAACACTGTGACTGATACATTTTGTAAGGCCAGTTGTTGTTTGTTCTGAACACTATTTCAAATCATTTATAGTCACATACATAAAAAGTATATTTTTCTCCAAAAATGTAATTCATTTGCATGCATTTGTTTTCCAATAATAATCAACTAAATTAAAAATCCTACAAAATATGATGGTGGTGCTTGAAAAATTGTGAAATTTCTATATTTCTGTATAAATTTTACCTAAAAATAATTCAGACTGTCACACATGTCTTAAAATTAGATAAAACAGAGCCAAACCAAACAAATCAGACAAAAATATATTCGATGTATTATTTATTTATTTAATTTGCTTAATGTTTAAACAACCATTTACATATTGTTTACATTAAATTTATGCACTATATACATTTTCCATTTACATCAGCCAAAACATGTTTGGTATATAAATTTAGCTTTTTTACTTAGCTGCAATGCTAACTTTCCTAGCAAAGATTAGAAGTCAATAGTCACCTTAATAGCCATTTTGTTTTTGTATAAATACATCACCAAAATGTTAATCAACCCACTCAAACCATGTCGTCTGATCTAAATTATGACATCACAGAGTTGTTGATGTAGTTTAGTTAAACTTAAACTTCAATTAACTTATTGTGAGTTTAAAAAATTACATAAACATGTGTTCTCTGACAAGGTTGCAGATGGGATTGATATTTTACTCATTTTATAGATCACAGTAAGTCATGCAGTGTTCCAGAAACGTCTGTGAGACCTGGATCTGGTCTGAATGGGTTGAGATGTTTGATGACGTACTTTTGTAGAATTAATGATGTTATTTAGTTGCCTATTCCATTTTTTGTGTTTGTTAGCAACATTGTTTGGGGGGAACCATTCTTTTAAGCACAACATTTTAACATTTAACATTTCAGTAGATTTTCCTTTGACAATAATGAGATCTGGTGGAAACACAAATGAGACTTTAGCTCAAGTCTAATACTGCTCAGATATTTTTCAGAGAAAAACACCTCAGTAATTTCAGGTCTGCACTTCTCAATTCTCAACTGAGTTTAGATCTCAAAAGAGTCTCACATTGCAGAGATAACACTTGTGTTTGTTAAAACAGGAATTTATGGAACACTTTCTCATCCAGCCCAACAGACTTCTTATGTTATAATATTTATCGAGACTATCAACATCCAATGCCTTCTGTTCATTAAATGCTGGTTCTAATGAAGGGCTCCCCAAACCATCAGTGATTGTGGAAACTTCACACTAGCCCTCAAGCAGTTTGGATTGTGTCTCTCTCCACTCGTCCAGACTCTGGGACTTGATTTCCAAATGAAATGCAAAATTTACTTTCAGTGATGGTTTGGGGAGCCATGTCATCTGCTGGTGTTGGTACACTGTGTTATATCAACTCCAAAGTCAGTGGAGCATCTACCAGGACATTTTAGAGCATTTCATGCTTCCCTCTGCTGACAAGCTTTATGGAGATGTGGATTTAATTTATCCAGCAGGACTTGGCACTGCCCACACTGCCAAAAGTACCAACACCTGGTTTAATAACCGCAGTGTCACTGTGCTCGATTGGCCATCAAATTCACCTGACCTAAATCCCACAAAAACTCTATGAACTATTGTCAAGAGGAACATGAGAGACACCAGACCCAACAATGCAGATGAGCTGAAGGCCGCTATGAAAGCAACTTGGGCTTCCATACCACCTCAACAGTGCCACAAGCTGAGCACCTCCATGTCACCCCACAGTTATGCAGTAATTCATGTAAAAGGGGAGCCAACCAAGTATTGAGTGTATATACTGTTCAGTAGAACAAAATTTATTTATCAAAAATCATTTTTTGAATTGGTCTTATATAATATTCTAATGTTTTGAAATACAGACTTTTAATTGTTTTTTTTTTTGGGCAGGTTTTAATTAGCAGTAGGCCATAATCATCAACATTAAAATAAATTAACATTCAATAAAAGTTTTTCACACTTGCACATGTCATTTACAAAACACATCTTCAAAAAAATGTCTATTGAAAGTTTTTATAAGGAACCAAAAAGAGCATCTTGGCACTTTAAGGCTGAGCCTCATGAGGAAAGAAACCAGCTTCCTTTCCTCTAATATCAGATAAATGAAAAAATAATATCAGCCTCTTTATCAGGGTCAGTTTAACGTGCTACGCATTAACACCCGCTCACTATTTGCTCCTCTCTCGAGGCCAATTTCAACAAGCCAATCATCCATTGCAAAGAAATCTTGTGAGGAAATGGAAGATTGCCCCTCAGTAAATCTTGTCATCTCTAGTTTGTGGACAGATCTATAACATCCTCCTTGGTTTGGTAAAGCATCAATCCCAATTAAAGAGTGACAGAGCAACACGGCATGGCGTGAGCCACCGTTACCCAGCATTCGCTCAGTGACTGTGATCAAAACGCCCAGGTGCCATACAGATGCATCAAACACCTCCTCAACCATGACAGTAGGCTCCTATGCTGGGCCTGAGCTTCGTTAGCCTTGTTTCTTGACTCCTGAGATAACTACACATTATGGATTGATGTCCCACTTGTGTGGAGTGTTGGAATGTTTGTTTGAAAGTTTAATAATGTGTCTTATTTTCAAGGCTAATTAATGGTAATATGTGAAACTGCCATCATAAACAAAGGGGGTCAAAGCTATTGAGTGCAACACAGCACATGATTCCACAATTTTCTCCATTTGCAGGCCCGTAGCCAAGGGGGGTGCGTAGGGTGCGTTTTCAACCCCCCACAGAGCCAAAAAGGTCCACCCTAACCAATGTTGTACAGACAAAGTCGTATGTTAACATCTAGATGCATGTTGCTCCTGTACATGCAAGCAATGCATGTGGCTGTCTTCAATTTCATTTATTCCTTTTATCTTGTGTAACTCATTGTCCCCTCTCCCAAAATGGTACATTCCTATGCCCTAATTAATCAGGTCACTCAGGTCAGTCCACTCACCCTCTACTACACTGCAGCTGCAGCTACAGAGTTTGGTGTGACAAACACTGGTAAGTTTATTACATATATAGCCTTATTAGCCTACTGTACTTCAGTAACTTAACATTTTTCTGTGTGAAAAGTACACATGGACATGGACAAATTTTGTTTTATGTTGTATATTATTGCCATTTGTCATATTATAAGTCTTTAAATTAGAGTTTGTCCTATATAGAATATAATGAAGAATTACCCCACTCCAATGCCCAAAATGCACCTGAGACTCTAAAGATCTAAAAAGGCTTCAGTACCCCCGGCCTCACTGGCTTCGCCTTTCCCCAAAACAAAACACTTTCTTACAAACCCCCCCCCCCATAATGGAAGCTGGCTACGGGCCTGATTTGTTTCATTGTCTAGAAAGTAATTGAAGTATTGGAAGCTTACAGGAGGCAATAAATGATGGATATTTTTGAAAAATGTTGAAAAAATATTTTGGCCACAAATCTTACACATCAAGATGTTTTGTTGCAAATAAATGAGTGAAAATTAAGAACTAAAGGATGTGACAGAGTGGCTACAAGCTATTGTGCAGAAATGTGGTCTGTATTTGCATCAGCAGTAATGAAAAACTTTACAGAAAATTTATAATGTGTGTCTCTGGGTGAAGGCAGGAGGACAATACAAAAATGAATTACCTTCAGGGGGACATTTTTAAAATCCATGGACTATTCTATTTTGCCTCTGAATGGTATTGAGACAGAAAGTAGAAAATAGAAATTTGAATGGTTTCATTTTTCTGCAGAACAAGAGCAATATCACATTTTCATGTTTGATATGTATTAACTTTAAAGAAGCAGAAGATAATGTTAAAGACAATGATCATTGCAATGCAAGACCACCATAGATTAGATCATAACAGTCCTCTTAACTAACCTGCACCATTCATCCAGAAGCAGATATATAAGGAACAACACCAAGGCTATATGCAGGTCCTTGACTGAAGCAGCAGTGACGTGTCTGGCTCCACTGGGGGGACACTTTCATGTTTTTTAAGTAGCCATTGTACCTAGCGTCCTCCCTCATCAGTAGAAGGCTCATGCTATCCAATTCTCCTCGCTAAACCAAAGAGCCGGGCTCAGTGACACTTTTCGTTTAGATCAGTTTGTCCTGCAAGGACAATTTTCTAGCAGCGTCCCTCTCCACCAGTGAGTGCATCTCCAGGGGAGCTGCTCAGCTCCTCCACATTCACTTCAAAGGCACAGATGCCTCCATCCATCGCTGATTTGTAAGGGAGAATGCAGACTGCATTTGCATACATGTGGCGTGTATAGCAGGTGCGTGGGAGCATCAGAAAAAAAATCTATTAAAGGAAACTCCCACCACACTATTCCTTTCAACTACATGAGTCTTCAACTTTTCAGCCAGAGTTTTGATGGCAGAGGCTTTGAATGGATACAGAGTATCCACGCCAGGAAATAAACAAAGAATCACAAAGACTTGCCAAGGAAACTGCAACTGGCATTGCTGCTTTTCATTTCACATATTCATTAATGGGATGAAAATGGTAAAAGTTTGCCAAAAGTTGGCAGCTGCGCAGGTATTCAGCTGAAGCTTGTTTTTATTTTTTTTTAAGTTAAATAGTTAAAGCTTGAGTTCACCTGATCAGTTCTATGGAATCTGGGCCTAATTCAAGGTCCCAATCATTCTTGAAACTTAGACTTAAAGTGTTCAGTCACAAATCTTAAGATATTTGGTAACACTTTATAATAACTTTCATTAATAAGCCATTAACTAACTAATTATTAATTAATAACTGTGAACAAATCATTAGTTCATGAGAACTTGAACATGAACAAATGTTTATAAATGACAGTTCATGTAGTTACTAAGGTTTGTATTCATTTTTGCAAATGTTAACAAATCATTAATAAATCATTAATAAATCATTTGTTCACAGTTATTAATTATTAGTTAATGAGTTATTAATGAAAGTTATTATAAAGTGTTACCAGATCTTTTTATTGAATAACTAGCATTAATTCAGGTCCCTTACTTCAGTAAAAACACTACTAATCTAGCAAAAGTAACAGCTGAAGTATGAGATACATTATATCAGTAAATCAAATCAAATCAAATTTATTTATAAAACGCTTTTTACAACTAATGTCACAAAGCAGCTTTACAAGGTTAGTAATAACAAACATCAAATCATTAATCCCTAATCCCCGGTGAGCAAGCCAATGGCGACAGTGGCAAGGAAAAACTCCCTCACAGCTGGAGGAAGAAACCTTGGGAGGAACCAGACTCACATGAGGGATCCATGCTCCTCTGGTCTGCTAATTCTAAGTTTGTGATAAGTCATAATCATATGATCTTGTTGTAATGTTCAGGTGAACTGATATGGTGACAGTAGTGGCACAGGAATGATGATGATAATGGTAGCAATGATAACGGCCAGAAAGTCCATATGAACTCCAATGTGGGCAGTAGAGCAGGGCATCTGGAGCAGGCCACAGTAGTTGGTTGTTGGTGGGCAAATGGTCCAGGGTGGCATCATGCAGAGATAGTATTCAATCTTCCATCAGCCTTGAACTAGACCGGTGGACAATCACTCACTCAGAAAAAGACAAAGATGGAATTAGTTGTGTTTGGATTTAAAAAGAACACAGGAATTATGAGACATATCAGAGGGTGGCTGTTGACTCCGGCAGAACTATCTAGAACAGCCTACCTAAAAGGAGAGAGCCAGAAGGTAAATAGGCGTGGGAGCTCCCCAAGACATTGGCATCCCTCTGCTCACCATCAACAAACCTGAGTGATCGTGTGACCAGCGGTATGACAGCCCAAGCATCTCAGTTCACTATAAATCCCTACGTCAGTGCACCCCTGGACCTACAACCTTTCTATAATGTAAAGTATTAATTACCAAAAGCCGAGCTAAACAGATATGTTTTCAGCCTAGACTTAAAAGTTGAGACTGTGACTTAGTCCCAAATATTGTCTGGGAGGTTATTTCAAAGATGAGGGGCCATATAAGAGAAGGCTCTTCCCCCTGCTGATGATTTCTGAATTCTGGGAACTATCAAGAAGCCAGCACCATGTGATCTAAGTAAATGAGATGGTTCATAATAGGAAATAAGATCTTGTAAATACTCAGGGGCAAGACCATGTAGGGCTTTATACATCACTAAAAGAATTTTATATTCGATTCGGTATTTAACTAGAAGCCAGTGTAGTTCTGATAAAACTGGGCTAATATGATAAAATTTTCTGGTTTTAGTAAGAACCCTGGCTGCTGCATTTTGAACTAATTGAAGCTTATTTAGGTTTCTGCTAGAGCATCCTGAAAATAGTGCATTACAGTAATCTAACCTAGAAGTAATGAACGCATGTACCAATTTTTCTGCATCCTGTAGGGATAAGGCATTTCTTAACTTGGAAATATTACGGAGATGTAGAAAAGATGTTCTAGTAGTTTTAGTTTTGTGTTGGTCAAATGATAAATCTGAGTCAATTATGACACCAAGATTTTTTGCTACTGAGTCAGGTGTAACAGTAAAGTTATCCAGATTTAAATTTAAGCCTGACAATTTATTTTTCATGGTCTTTGGGCCTAGAAGAAGAACCTCTGTTTTGTCACTATTTAAGAGAAGGAAGTTATATGACATCCAGCATTTCACATCTTTTACACAGTCCTCCATTTTCTTTAATCTAATCTTATCATCAGGTTTAGCTGATATATAAAGTTGTGTATCATCTGCATAACACTGGAAATTAATATTATGTTTACTTATAATGTGGCCTAATGGAAGCATATAAAGTATTAATAATAAAGGTCCTAAAATAGATCCTTGTGGAATTCCATATCTCACTTTTGTACTGTTGGACGATACATCATTAACATTTACAAACTGGTAACGTTCTGTTAGATAAGATTTAAACCACATTAGGGCTGTTCCTGTGATTCCAACCATGTTCTCTAGTCTTTTTAGGAGAATATTGTGGTCTCTTGTATCAAAAGCTGTACTTAGATCAAGTAAAACTAATAAGGATATGCAGCCTTGATCAGAGGCAAGAAGAAGATCATTTGTTATCTTAATAAGAGCTGTCTCAGTGCTATGATGGGGTCTAAATCCAGTTTGGAACTTTTCATAAATTTGTTTTTTATACAGATATGAGAAAAGTTGTTGTATACAGTATACAGTATATATACAGTATATTTTTACTCAAGTGGAAGTATAATATATTACTTTTATTTTGTTCTCCAATATCATGGTTAGAGATAAGTGGATATCAACAGACTTTGATATCTTATTTGAATGTGTAGAAGTTCTACCATGTGCTATTAACCAAAACAGTGGCTGAATAAGAACATTATCAATGTCTAATCACTGATTAGAAGAACTATGCTGAACTTATGTACAGTTTGTATAAACTCACAGTTTTACTATTTCATAAAAAAATGATGGATGGCAGCAGCACATTTAAAAAAAAGTTTGGGCAAGGCCATGTCTATCATTCTGCTGTATCCCCTCTTCTTTTAACATCAGTCTGTAAACATCTAGAATGTGAGGAGACCACTTGCTGGAGTTTTGGGAGAAGAATGTTGTCAAATATTTCTCTGATGTTGTATTCTAGCTGCTCAACAGTCCTGGATCTACTTTGCATATTTTTCTTTTCACAATATGCCAAATGTGATCTGGACTGTACCCCATTCAGCACACAGACTCTTTTTGTGCAAAGACATGCTGTTGTGATGTAAGCAATATGTGTCTTTCAAGAGACATTAGCATTGTCTGAAAGAGACATGGTCTGGATGGGAGCATATGTTGTTGGAAAATATCTATATACTCTTCAGTATTGAAAGTGCCTTTCCAGATGTGAAGATGCTCACGTCATAGGAAATAATGAAACTCCATACCATCAGAGATGCAGACTTTTGAATCATAATCAGCCTTTAATGCAGTTCTTCCTGAGGGCCTGGAGATCACCAGTATCCAGTATTGACTGTCGGTCTTGTCTCTGTGCACAGGGATTTCTATAGGTTCTCTGAATCGTCACAATGAAGTCTTCACGTTGAGGAACATTTTTCTCATTTCCTCATTTTAGATGTAGTGTTTTGAAATGTAATGAGTAAAATTGACAGAAATACTGAATTAAGTACAGATACCTAAAAGTAAAGTAATAAAGTACTTGTACTCCATTATTTATCACTGTAACACAGTAACTATTTTGAAACAATTGTACATGCCTCAAAATAAAGCTACCATAAATGACTCCCAGAACAACCACAGTGAATCTTTCAATAGATTGATTTTATAATGTTTAGTAAATGGGAGTGTGAAGAACTTTTCAAAGATTACATTAGTAGATTTTAACATCCAAGCTCACCCAAGAACCCCGAAAGAAACTTTAGTTTTAATAATGTCCAAACCTGACTTACTCCAGTATTTGCATACAGTTCCACCTCCTCATTCAATGTTTTTATATTTTTATTCATTTATTTTCCTACATTGTAAATGAATACTGAAGTCATCCAGACTATGAAGGAACACATAAGGACTCATGTAGTAAACTTAAAAGTGTTAAACAAACCAAAACATGTTTTAGATTTTTAGATTTTTCAAAGTAGACACACAACTGATGTCTCAAACACATTAAGAGGCAAGAAATGCAAGTCATAAACTCTTGACAAGCCATTCCAGGTGACTACCTCATAAAGCCAAGAAAGCTACCATCTGAAACATATTCTGCTTTGTTTAACACTTTTTGTTTACTAAATAATGACATATGTATTTCTTCATAGTTTTGATGACTTTAGTATTAATCTACAATGCAGACTATTTTTAAACAATGAAAAAACCTCTGAATGTCCAGAAGAGTGGGGACACAGCCTGAAGCTTTTTGGTTTTCAGCTAAACAATACAGACATTTTGAGCAAGATTTTTTTTACTCAATAAACCTACTCTGTTCTGCTACAAATGAAAAAGTAATCTTGTTTCCAGCTCTTACCATTTATGAATAATGTAGCTGGAAGACATCCTTACAACTTTCCACATAAGTAAGGTTAAGTGTAACAAACAGAGCTATAACTGGTAACAATTCTGTTAAAACATTACAAAGTAGTGGTGTCAAAGTCCACATGTTAATACTTGTGTGAATTACTGTCATTTGACTCTTCAAATAATCCATAGTATCAGCCTGATGCACAAATTCATGTGTAAATATATGTAAATAAATGAAAATAAAACCAACTACTGCCATGGTTTTGACTGTCACTGAAGTACATCAAGGTTGTAGTGCCATTTACAAGTAAATCACTACTGATGCTCAGTAGTACCAGTCATATTAACACTGGAGGACACATTTTGGCAACAGTAAAGTGGAAAAATACAGAGCCCTTTATAAAGAATACAGCCACATGAGAACCAGAAAGTCAGAAAGCTATGACTGTGTAGTTTCAGCTCTCATTGTCTAATGGAAAAACCATGTTTACTGTATTCTCATGACCATCCTGCAGTCACGTGATGTTCATATTCATGTAAACTCTGCTGTCACATGATGCAAAGAATATTATTGAATTATTTACTGAAAAATAAACACAGAGAAATATAAATACATGCCAATGAAGCTTATTTAGTCTATTCATGTGAGTGTAAGAAGAGGCTTTTAAAATCAGATGAAATTTTATTTTTAAGGTGAAAATTTAGCAAATGAGAAATATGTGGTTGATTGTGATTAACTATACAAGCATCATATGATTAATTATGATTAAATACTTTTATCACTTGATCACAAATATAAAAACCATTCATTCAATGAGGCAATATGTTGCTTGAGCCAAATGAGATTTCCCAGCTATTTAATTAAAAATATTAAAATATAATTTAATTAAAAATATTAAAATAAATATTTTTTTTACAAAAAAAATTGTTGGATGAAATATTAATATGCTGTATTTTATTTACATAAATTTACAATACTTTAAAATTACAGTACAAAAAATAGGTTTTCAGAATGGGAGATTTATGGTCTTATTATTTTCTATTATTTTGCATACTCTTTACTACACCAAGCCTATTCAGAGAATATTTAAAAAACATTATTTTTAGAAATATAGTTCTGACAGTGAGAAACTAAATTGTGGGCTTACATATTGTTTATTGTGGGCCTGGTGGTTAGGGACCTGGTCTTGTGACAGGACAGTTGCCTGTACAATCTCAGGGCAGGTCATGACTAAAGCGCCTTTGAGCAAGGCACCTAAGATGTCATGGATAGGGCTGCCCACCACTTTGAGCACATATTCTGACAGCCTAATGTGTGCTTCACTGCACGAATTGGTTAAATGCGGAGGTCAAATTCCATTGTATGTGATCACTTTGGTAAAGTTGAATCTAAAGTTGAATCTAATCATATGTATGTGCCTTTAGGCTAAGTTGTTGCTTGGATGCTTTACCATATAGCATCTGAAGTGACGTTAGAGTTGGTACACACTGTCCTACACAGTTTCTGGACAAAGCACTCTTCTAGGATGAGATTATATATCTATGAGACTGATTAATGCTATATTATCCATTCAAATCATGAATGCAATGAGATGTTAAACCTTTGGCATTGACATTTGCTCTGCACTAACATGTTTCTGTGGGATTTGTGTTGTTCATTAGCCAAGGCATATTAATTAGATCATTTCTTAGATCACTGGTTGTAAGGAACAGAAGACACTGGGTGATCTGGAACAGTGATAGCTGCAAGACTTTTATGTCTGGTTGTTCCTTCTGGGTTTCTGTTGACTGCATTAGAATTTCACAAGCCATAAAAGAACATTCAAATAATGCTTAACTTTGATTCAGACTGATGGCAAATTTGATCAGGGACATTTGAACTAGTGAGGCATTTTATACGAGAGTTCCCCTGTGTGGTTTCTAGATGATTCCATCAGGTATGAGTCTGCATCATTGATTACTCTGTAGCGTGTCTTCTCCATATCATTAACTCATACATTGGCACCATTTACAAATTGTTCTAGCGGAATAGCAGTATAAAGAGAAACTCTTTGGGCTCCATTGACATATAGACATCAGATGAGAACTGCAATGAGTCTATTTACAGTGACAGAGGCGGGCTGAAACCCTGCCCTCATCACACCATGTCTACCCGTCTCACAGAGCAATGATGTTCTCCTCATTTTAATAACATGTTACTTCAGCCTTTCAGCCAAAGAATAGAGATGTTGACAACTTAATGTGCTTCCAATAATTCTTTTAAATTGTTCTGCTGGATTATAGCCCGAGAAACCCGTTGAAGCCCATTAATGCGTGAACTAGGTCCACTTCTACTTCAGCTGTTCAGAATCAGTAAAGTTATGCAACAGCTAATCATTTTGAGTGTTGCTAGATTTATATGGAGGGCATCCATTTCAGAAATAGCATTAGTCCATAGCTTATGGAGCCAATGATAATGGAAGGTAACCTAATAGTCTGTAACTAAATTTCCAGAAGGACCACAGAGGCTTGATTTATGGCCATTTCTACTAATGTTCACGTGTTGATGGTCTAGTTTGTAATCATCACTGAGAAAACACAAAGGATAGCTTTTAGCATGGATCGTTGGGCTTTCCTTGAAATGAACAAAAGCATTTAGTGAAGGAAAGAATGTTCAGTGTCAAGAAGCATCTCCCATTTGAAGTGAATTTGTCTCTGAAGAAATGTAGAGCATCTCTCTCTGCCTTTCTCTATGTCTAAAAACTCAGTTTGAGAGTGCTCATTTGAGAGTGCACCCTGCATTGTTTGCAAATAAATATGTGGCTCTTATTTACACACTCAAGTGCAGCATAAATCATGAAAAAGCACTTTAACAGGTGTCTGGGCAGCAAAAACATGGCTCCTTTCCAGGGAAATGTATTCTCTGCTTTAATGAAACCTTGCACCATATGCCTGTTGTTGAGGGACGTATACCGTGCTCAAGAGGAGATGTTGTTATTCTCCAGCCTTGCATTTAGTGCCATTATTGCTTTGCTTAAAGCACAAATATTCACTAACATCTCAAGAAGTAGACATTTACTGCAGCTATAAGTGGATGATGAACACTTGTTAAACAGGTTAAAGAATGCAAATGGGTAAAAGTTAATTGAACAAAATACACACAGTGTTTCATATTTTTGTGTTTATATGTATACACCAACCAGCCATAACAATAATAGGCTAATATGGCTAACATGTTGTCAGTCCTGAAAGTACCATCAAAACAGCTCCAACCCATCAAGACATGGACTGTACAAGACCTCTGAGGATGTCCTGCTGTTTTTGGCATCAAGACGTTATTAGCATATCCGTTAAGTCCTGTGAGTTGTGAGGTGGAGCTGCCATGGATCAGATTTGCTATTCAAGCAAATCCCATATGCTCAGTTGGATTGAGGTCTGGAGAATTTGCAGGTTGCTGTTGGTAGGTATTGATCAATGCTGAGAGACTTGTCACTTTCAGGAAACTCCAACTCAGTCATCTTCCCATAAATAATATAACTAATATGCTGTTATTCCAGTAAAGCTGATTTGAACCACCAAGGTATAGACTCGACAAGACAAGAAAGTGTAGAGCAGCAAGAGACCAACTATATTGAATTTGGAGGCCAGTCTTAGTACTGAGCACTGCTAAGTGTGAGCATCCAACAAACCTTTTTGCTTCAGAGATGCTTCAACCCAATCATATGACCATAACTCATTGACCCCTGTTGAAGTATATCAAGTCTGCATGCTTGCACATGTTTCTTCAGCATACATCGTCTATGATAATCAAGTGTTTGCTGACAGACGAATATATCCCAGACCTTCATATGAGCCATGGTTATAAGATAATCAATGTTACTCACCGCGTCTCTGAATGGTATTGATGTTTCAGTTGATCTGTTTGTATAACGAAGACAGAATTTTTTGTAACCACTGTCAGAAAAAAAAAAACATGTATCAACATTTTTACTTTTTCACATGAGTTGAAAATGCCAGATGGGCTTTTGATTACATGAATGTTGGATCATAACTGGACCAACATAAATGCTCAGATCTGCACTGAAATAAAATATTTTTACATTTGCTTACATTCAAAGGTAACAAGGTTTTTTTTCCTCCTTCTTTAAAGTGAACATTTTGGTGATATAAAGTGGTGTTGAAACAGCACCAACATGCTTCTTTCTGTAATGACATACTACATTACTTTTCATTTTAGACCAACATTTTTTTAAAGCTTCTTAACCTGGGTGTGTTTTTTTAAACTTTAAATATATTCTTCATATCCATGCTTCTCATTTACAAATTATACATTAAAAGTTTTTTTTTGGTTTAAATAAATAAACTAGAATATATCAAGACAAACAAGAACAAATGTTCTAATGTTTGTATTTATCAGAATGCCCAAAGGCACAAATGACAAAACCAAATGAACTGAAACAACCTGTGAATCAACCTGTGGGCCATGATCCCCTAGTGACATGTAGTGGTATTTTTGGGGAGGCCCACAGGCCATCTTTTTGTTCTTACTGAAAAATGTATGTTTGGCAAAATAAAATAAATAATTAAATAAAATAAAAACTAAATAAATAAATAAAACATTTCAGTTTAATTTGTTAACTGTTCCAGCAACATTCCTGATTCGCATAATCAACGTAGCTTGCTAGAGCTACCTGGTTTGGTTTTTATTTTCAG
>BRDA01029391.1:13648-30036 GCA_036984385.1 Crenuchus spilurus | reverse complement strand
CATGTATGGCATGGTTACACTTATCATATGAAAAGTAAAAGTAAAATTTATCTAACTTTCTTGTTCACTACCCTTTGCTACCTTTGCATCACTTTCACTAGCACTTTCAGTGTCACTGGACAGCGGTCAAAGGTAATGACTGACCTCTTCTTCTACGCTAGCATCTAGGGGATGCTACAACCGCAGCGCCCCTAGCGGTTGGCATACTTGAACTAATTTAGGCTACTCGTTACTTGGAATTTTACTCGTTACCTGGAACAAAACTATTCCGAGATTTCGACTCATTACCTGGAATACTCGTTAGTAGGGATGCTCGTAAGTAGGGTTACCACTGTATCACAGTTTTTTTATAAAGGAAGGTTACAATGTTATTTTGGAGGAGGATGCTGTCTGTTACCACTTCCTGCTGTTATTCTCACTTGCATTCAAAAGCACAAACAAGTCAAACGGTGTCCTTTCTGACAGTGGGGGTTGTTCTACATTACTGATGCAGGACCCAGTGCTGATTTGAAGGTATGGCGGGGGGGGGGGACCTTCCACTGCATCAGCCTGGGCAGTGAACTGTGCGAATGGGATTTGTGGCAGAGTTGTACAGGAACACATGCTACATATTTTCCAGGCCACTGAAGGAAAAAAATAATAATGCACCTGAAACGTCAGGAAAGACAGTGTAAGTGAGAGAGGGCAGCAGATGTGCAGGTCAGCTGGATTTGAACTGTGACATTGTGGCAGTAGCAAATTCACTTTCTTAGCTGCAATTGCACTGGCACCATGATCATATTTGCAGGAAATAAAGTTAAATATCACATTTCTGTAACCTAGGATTATATTTATATACTTCGATTCAAATCCAGAGCAGTAAAGCCCTATTTAGTGGATGATTTTATGTCTGGCATTGTGTTAATAAGAGAATCATTAATATCGTTTGGATGATCTCATGTGTTTTGTATTAGAGTTGGAGCTGGCTGTGGAAAACCATATGAGCAGTGGAATAAAGTGGGGTTGACCATAGCCACTCCAAAGTTCTTTCACTTGAAAGTGTTTTTTTAAGCAAGGCTCTGGATTTGGAGTTGAGTGCAGTGTTTTCCCCAAGCACTGTATGTCCTCTCTCCCTTTCTCTATCCACCCTTTCTCCTGCCAAAGTTGCTCATTTCTGTGTCTGTATCCAATCAACCCCCAACCTTCTTTATCTTTTGCTCCTTTCTCTCTCTCTGGCTCTCTCGCTCACTCTGCCCTTACAAGGAAAGGCAGGCAGGGTTGATGTCATAGAATGAAGAATGTTTAAAGAATCCTGAGAGGGGGAGAGGGGGAAAGAGAGAGAAAGAGAGAGAGAGAGAGGTGTTTGGCATGTGATAGACTTGACCCGAGTGAAAGTCAAACGAGAAAGAACTTGTTTAGAGGGATGGTGTCATTCCTTTGGGAGAAAAATAGGGGAGGGTCTAGCAGAACACAGGAACTGTATGAATGTGAACAGGAGAAAGGGAGAGATAGTTGCCATTAAAAAGGAGAACTTTGTATCCCTGGACCGTAAAGATAAGACCTAGAAAGGACCTGCGATAACAAAGAGGTAAGTAGGTTCTTCATTTGAGCCAAGACCTACACAGGTAACATTCTCTTGAGGTTGAAAAACTTTGTTAGAAACAAGCGTTCTCTCAGTAATGTTAACGGAATGTTCTACAATGAAGTGTGGTTGTAATTTATTTCAGGTGATGTTCTGAAAACACTCTGGTAACTTCGTTAAAAATATTTGGGGAACATTAAGAAAAAAGGTTCACACTGAGGGAACATTTCAACATCTACAAAAAAAGTACAATGGTGCTACAATCATATTAGTGTCCAAAACAGGGTTCTGTAAAACAAAGAAAAATACCAGTGGAATATGGTCTTTTGGGCATTAGTAAGATGGTAGTGCCATGGTGCTTTAGCAACATTCACATAACCAAAATGGAATGTTAGGGGAACGTTCTGAGGACATAATGTTAAATGTTCTCAGAATGTTCAAAGACAACCTCCCTAGAATGTTAAGTTGTTGCAAATGAGTTTGAAGTGATGTTCTGTGAATATTCTTGTAACTTTAGAAATTTGTTTTGGATAAATTCACATTGAGGTACCATTCCAATCCAATGTTCCCACAACCAAAATAAAATGTTGGGGGAACGCTCTGTGGACATGAATGTTACATTAATATAGTGCCTTTCTCAAACTCAAGGATGCTTAAACGAACATTAAGTGATACAATGACATTCTGAGAACATTCTTGTAACTTTAGAAACATGTTCTGGATAAATTCATGTTAAGGGAACATTCCAGTGCAATATTCCCACAACTAAACGGGAACATTAGGGGAACATTCTGAGGACTGAGAAATGTTCTCAGCACATTCAAAGACAATATGCCTACAATGTTAAGTTGTTGCAAATGAGTTTTGAAGTGACATTCTGGAAACATTCTTGTAACTTTAGAAATACATTTTGGGAATGTTAAGAAAATTTGATGAATTCCCGTTAAGGGAACATTACATTTAGCGTTCCCACAACAAAAATGGAACGTTAGGGCAACGTTCTGGGGACATCATTTTGAATGTTCTCAGAAAGTTCAAAGACAACAAACCTAGAACGTTGTTGCAAAGGAGTTTGAGGTGACGTTCTTGTAACTTTAAAAATACGCTCTGGGAATGTTAATGAATTCACGTTAAGGGAACATTCCAATGCAACGTTCCCACAACCTAAATTTAACGTCAGGAGTACGTGCTGAGAACAATTTTGTTAGCTGTGTTCCTAGATTTCCTTTGATTGTGCTGCTGTCGCTTTAAAGCTTTCACAGTGTTACAGAAACCTGGCAACATGAAAACTATAACAGCACTGATTCAAAATACAGTAGTGTATTTATTATTCTACTCTGCAGTTAGCTTAGGAACTGATTTAGCCCCAGGTTTATAGTGAGTCCCGGCGTTTTTATCAGTGACGCGCTCACTCTGCCCGCTGGAGAAGGCGGAAGCTGGAACCGGAAGTGAAGGTACATTGCTGGGAAAAAGTTCCCGCAGCAACATTTCCAGGTGGAGAAACGCCTCAACTCGCAGCCAAGAGAACACAGTGATGAGAATGGAGCTGGCCAAGTAATGCAGTAAGAGCTTGGCTGTGTTCGTGCTGTGATATCGGGCCGCGAAGGGAGGAGTCAACATCCACATAGAGTCGTTAAATTTGGAGGCACTGGATCTGCTCCTTGTGCAGCTGCTTGTGGTTTCTGTCAGACAGACTGAACATAGAGTTACTGCATTGTACAAAAACAACCCAAGTAAGAGCCTTTTTATCCTTCGTTTATGTTTTGTGTTTTGTGTTAATGAAGCTGAAGCTAGCTTCTGATTCAAATGTCCAAATCCACCTTAAATAGTGCAAGCAGTTACATTCCAGCGTCCTTGCGTCGTTATGCATCTTCTGGCTCATTTAAGGTGGAATGGCTAAATCTGATGCTAACCGGTTATATTATTCCAATTTCTGGGCGTGTAGGTTTTGAGCAGTATTACGTTATTTATGTCACAGTTATAAGTTTTATATTTTTGTGTTTTATTTTGTCTGTAAAACACTTAATCAAACTGGATTTGAAAAAGTGCTATATAAATAAAACATTTATTTATTTGTATTCTTTGTATTATTATTATTATTATTATTATTATTATTATTATGTACAATAGTGCTAGTGTTTATGTTGGGAACCAGTAAGAAAACTGGTAAAAACATTTTTTTATTTAATTAGATTTCTCTTATGTTATGTAGTGTACTAAGAGAGGAGTGGGACAACTTATGTGCCCTCTTAAGTTAAGCATGACTTTTTTGTACGTGCACTTAAGTATTCTTAATACATTTAAATAAGTACAAGGACCACCTTCCTATTTTTATTAATGAGCTAGTAACATAGCTTAGCCTGTTTGCACCTCTTTCTGTTGTGTTGACGGGCAAGTAGACTAGATATCCATATAAGGCCAGCTGCTCTTACTCTTCTGAAGTGAGTTTACTCCCCTTTTGTCTACACAGGAACACTTTCAGTCTTAATCATCTTTGGGTTTAGATTTGGGAACCATGTAAGGACGCTGAAATGAATGTTCAGTCTGCTTGTCTGTTTCTGGACTTTCAGATTGTATGTTTCTTAGTTTACAGTTTGTCAAGGCTTAATTAGGAAGTTCCCATTTTGTGGAGATGTGCTGGGATGAGAGTCCAGAGCTGTAATGATCATCACATGATTGTACCCTACATGTCTGGAAAATGTTTTCCTATTCATTAGAGAAGTCTGTGTTCCTCTGCTGTTTCTTGAGAAATGCCTCAACACTTATAAGAAAGTCGACAGCCTAAAACAAAGCAACTGTTTATTATTTACATGGTCTTTTAATGTAATGGAGACATTAATGTGAGCTAACAGTGTGCATTCCTCACATGGGCGTGCCCATAAGGGGCAAACCCAAACGTTGACCCAGACAGCTCCCATGTAAGCCCTTTGTTAAAGGAATGATTCAGCTGCACATCATATTTACCAAATTTAATCTTTAGGCACTGCCTTTGTCTAACCATTGTCTTTTTCCGCTTGCTCACAGTAAGGTCATGGCCTTGAGTGTGACAACATCCTTTACAGCAGGAAAGGCATGACTAATTTCAGCACTACCTCATGCAGGTTCTGGGCTATTTCTCTGAATCTGTCATAGGTTTAGCATTCACTTAAATTAAAATATTCCTGATAGGTCATATTGCAAACATTATACATACCTTGCAGTTTTCTTCCCTCCACAAGCCTTTACACGTATGTAGGTTGTCTTCACACTGATCTGTTACCTTTTTCAGGAGCATCCCCCTTCAGTGTGTGATGCAGCTGCATTATGGAAAGATGAAGAAAGAGTTGGCCAGATTTTCTAGTCAATGTTTTTGCCGTGCAGACCATGAGTGGAATATTGCCAACAGAAATACCATTAAAGAGCAGCTGTGATACCAGACATTCCCATTTTACACTGACAGTCTACTTTATAAAATTGCTCTGTGCAACTGTCTGTATCATTCACACACTGAATGTTAATCTGTGCTACTAAATAGGATAAAATCACCTTTTTTGAAGATAATATTGCCAAGGAATTACCCTTAAATGGTACAGAATTCCTTCAGGCCATTTCAGCTGGATGAAAATAGAATACAGTGAACAGAGGTGCAGTGAAGCTCTGCACATACAATTGCACATATTTTTAGTATATAAAGACTTTCTGGAAAGGCTTCAGTAATCCAAGTGCTTCTACAACTTTAGGTTCTGAGTCAAAGCATGGCCTTTAAGCCTTCAGTAAAACCATCAGATAAGCTGTATAATCAGTAATTAATTCCCTTAGTATAACCACACCTAGTGAAACATACTTGCATAAGATTGAATGGCAAATTGTTTCTAAACAGAGCTGTTAAGGCCTTCAGATATGTCAAAATGCTTAACATACATAACACCATACCACCAGCCATAATGTTTGTAATCTCTGTGATTTCACAAGTTGTAACAAAGATTAGTAAAGCGTCCTTGGATTTCTTGAAAGGCGCTATATAAATGGAAATTATTATTATTATTATTATTATTATTAGTAGTAGTAGTAGTAGTAGTAGTAGTAATCAGCGCAAGACCAATGTTATATGACTTGATTGTCACCCACTCAAGTCTTAATCTGAAAAGTAGAAGATTCAAATGAAAAACTAAAGGCATGTTTGTTTCCAACAGGCAGCTTAATAGTTGGCATTATAGTTCTTTTATGGAAGAAATTAAGCTCATCTCATGGTGCACTCACAGCTGTTCTGGAGCAGTGATGAAATGCAGACATATGTGGTACTATTAGGAAAGGCCTTTGGAATCTTTACATTGCAGCTGTTTCTTCTTCAACTGCACACACACCAACCCTTTATTCTTGCTCACATGCACACATGAAATATGACATTCATTGCATGTGTACACGCGGCATAGAATGAAATGGGTAATGAGTAATAGATCAACTTTCTGCTATTTCAGTTATTTATAGTCAGTATATCTAGTGTGCTGAGACTGACCAGACATTTCAGCTGAATTGGATAGGACCTCACATAATTTATATTTGGTCATTTATATCCAAATTGGATGCATGCTTTTGGACTACATTTGAACTTGATTCAAGAACAAATTTATATAGTCTGTATGATTCATAGGAAAGATATTTAGGCTAATGTTACAGAATACTTGGGAGTTTTTTCCCTGGTTTCCAGTAAGCTGCTTCACTATTAGGAATGGAGCAACTCGCACTTCACTTTTCTACAGCACATTGTTTAGTTATGGGGAACTGTGTTAGATCTGTGGTAATCCTTGTTGTTCCGTTGTGATAAAGGGAACTTGAAGCGAACTAGTGTTTATCTGATACACTTGGCTTGAACTATAAAAGAATGCATGCATACACAGGACAACACTGTTATTATAAACCTATGAATCATGATGAAGGCAATGTTTTGGTTAGGGTCCCTTTTCATTAAACTCTTTAGATTTACTTTCAAACAGGGTGAGTTTGGGAAGGATGACGCTACCCTTAAATTAAGTGCTAGGAGGGTTACAAGTAATTCATTTCACCACAGATAGCACAGTGAAATAAACCAGACACAGCGTGATTGTTGGGTTTGATTTTTGATCTCAAGGTTTGTGATAACAAAATTTACCCCAAATGAAAAGCTCTAGAATATGTTTCTGCAGTAAAAATCCAGTCATTTTATTGTGGGTGTGTGCACAGCATAATGACACTAGGATGACATCATAAGCCTAGTCTTGATCATTGACAGCAAATCAACTTGTGAATTTTCCAAGATACGAGCCGTCACTTGGTAGATTTTTTTTGCTTTATGAGGTGAGCCAAGATCTGAGTTACGAGCACCTCTAGGTGACCCAGGGCACATTAATTTCATGTGGTTATTGTGGAGTGCAAGCATCTCTGTCATATTGCTATTGCCATTTTGTTTACTTTGGAAAATGTTTTAGTTTTAACCATGGGTCCTAAGGAAGTGAGTGCCAAGATCAGTGCTGAGAAGAAAATAATGTCTGTAGAAACTTGGTGTAGTCCATAGTGTGTATATAAAATTGAGCAAATTAAAGCATTAAGTGTATCAAGTAAGTTAAGTCACAAAATCTCCACCTCCACCAGCATCATTGAACTTCAAAGTAAATACTCTTAATAAAACCAGTTTATTTCTTTACATTGTCTTTTATTATGTATTAAATTTTTTATAGATTATTTATTTTTAAAGTATTTTTTTTTCTTATTTAAGAACAACAAAAAATTGGTGTGGTTTTTGGGGGGCTGGAACTGATTAATAGCATTTCAGTTTTTTCAATGAGGAAATGTAATTTGATATACGAGCAAATTGAGTTAAGAGCTTAGTCACAGGACGAATTAAATACGCAAGTCAAGGTTCCACTGTATTGCAAATTAAATATTAATGTTTACCTATGAAGCCCTTCTGGAAGTCCACTACTTATTCTCAAACTGGCACACCTCTCTCTGGCTGGCCTATGTGAATTTTTCATCAAAGCATTTATCTTTGCATTATTTAATGGCTCTTCAAAACTGAAGAAAAGAGCTGAAGCAGTTATTCTGTGCGTGAGGCTGTTTGCTGCAGTACACTGAATTTGAGGTTATCGGATGGCAAAAATAAACCTACAGCTTGAACCTTTCTCTCCTCAAACAGTACTACTTTGCTCTATCAATGAGTTCATTTGAAGATTGTTTGGAGGTTGTGATGGAGAAGTGTAGACAAGAGGATCTGAGAAAATATTTTGAGAAGCTGTAGTATTCTTTTCCCTTGAACATTCTTAATCAAACCTAGACTCCTATGCTATATTAAGCTGAGCTCAGACAAAGCAGAATTCTACAGCTTGGTTTGATGACCTCAGCATTTCAGGAATTCTTTTGGAAACTGTTGTTGTTTTGCTCATGCCGCAACATGAAAGCTGCTTGAGATTCAGCTGTGATAGTTTCAGGAATTCAGCAGCTAAAGGAGCTACTATCTCACAGTTCCCTTCACAAGGCTTTTACTCAAGCGTTGATGTTGGTACTTTACAGACTTGTATGTTCTTTTAGTTGTAAAATGGCTGTTTTCATGAATATTTGAAGACGCATCATGTTGTCACATACTGAAATTATCTGCATAATAAGTTGCACATATAAGAAAGTAAATTGCATAAAACTGAAACTATTCCAATATCACAGAATGATTTTCCAGTGTTGTATATTTATAAATGAAAGATGTATAGTCCCAAGGACAATATAAGCACATTCATTGTTTCTGCATAAATATGGCCTAAAACATCATCAGATTTCCACACAAGTCCTAAAAGTATATAGAGAACCCAGTTAAACAAACGAGACAAAACATACTTGATCATTTATTTATTGATTAAAATTATTCAATATGATATTTGTGAGTGGCAAAAGTATGTGGACCTCTAGGATTATTAGTTAAGTTGAAGGTGAAATTAGAATCAGGTGTTTTTAATAAATGGGATAACAATCAGGTGTTTGTGGGCACCCTGTTTTATTTAATGAACAGAGATCTGTCAAAGTCTGCTGTTCACAACATGTTTGTGGAAGTATATCATATCATGAAAAAAGGAGATTTCTCAGCACTGCAGAAAAAGAGTTGTTGGAAACTTCTACGCAACTGAAGGCCTCTCTCACATTGGCTAATGTTCATGAGCCCACCGTTAGGAGAACACTGAACAACAATGGTGTGCATGGCAGGGTTGCAAGGAGAAAGCCACTGCTCTCCAAAAAGAACATTTCTGCTCTTTTGCAGTTTGCTAAAGATCATGTGGACAAGTCAGAAGACTATTGGAAGAATGTTTTGTGAACTTTTTGGTTTTGAATGTTTGGAGAAATGAAAACACTACATTCCAGCATAAGAACCTTATCTCACCTGTGAAACATGGTGGTGGTAGTATTAGGACTGGGCGATATATCGATATTTTAAAAATATCGATATATTTTTATACGAGATATAAGATGAGACAATATCGTTTATATCGATATAGTTTATGTTGTATTGTAATTATACTTGTAGGTCCTCCATTTTGCCTCTGCACAGACTCACCCCGCCCCTCCTCTCTCCCTTGCAAAAACTCCCCCCTTCCCCACTGCTTCACACGTGAGGCAGGCAGGGATGGCATGGAGACAGATGTGAAAGAAGCAATCACAGAGGAGTTGTTAAGTAAAAAGGAAAACATTGGTTAAATTATTTGGAGATGTTTTGGATTCAGGGTGTCAGATGAGCAGCAGAGTAATGTTCAAGTCCGAACAAAAGGTTTGCGCATCACTAATCTTTTCCACCATTTACAACAACGTCATTAAGAGCAGTGAGTGTTTGTGTGAAACTACGAACTGCAGCCCAGACTGAAGCTTTCCTCAAGCTCCGAAACAAACCACGTTACAAAACTCATTCCTGTGATGTGCTTTATATGAGAAAAAATGAGAAGTGGGCTGACGTTACTAAACATGATAAAACACGTTACTAAGACATGATCCCCATCTCATCTGTGGAATAAGACTGCTAAAAACCCTCGACCGAAGATACCAGTTACCTAGTCGGAATGACTTGTTCTGTTAAATTATGAACATGTTATGAGAAGTTCTGCCAAAATGTACTGAAGTTAGTCTCGCCGCCCATCTCGCCAAAGTGTCCAGCAGTACCTGCGAGCCGTATGTGAGTGTGACTGAACATTTCATTTCCATTCAGTCTGTTTACATGTTTTGTTATTTGCTCAAAGTACTAGATGTACAGGAGCACATACATGTGGAAGCACTTTGATAATGTTTACTTCACTGGAAACTGACTTTTTAAAGAACAAGTCAGCCTTTAGCTACTTTTGCTCTGTATATGTTCTGTTTACATGTTAACACCACAGCTGTGAGTCTTGTTATGAAGGAAAATAACATTTATTTTATTTGAGCAGCATTATTATTTACTATATGCCAATAGTTTTTTGAGCAATTTCTCATGTACATTGATGGTTAAATGGTAATAAAAGTGTCTGTGTCTGTGTGTAGCTTTGACTCCAAAATGACCTTATTACCTTATGTGACGAAAAAATATTGCAATGTATATCGATATTCAGCTAAAAATATTGAGATATAATCTTTCGTCCATATCGCCCAGCCTTAGGTAGTATCATGGTTTGGGCCTGTTTTGCTGCATCCAGGCCAGTACGGCTTGCCAGCATTGATGGAACAATGAATTCTTAATTATATCAGAGAATTCTAAAGAAAATGTCAGGACATTTGTCCATGAACTGAACCTCAAGTGAAGGTCTGTCATGCAGCAAGACAACAATCCTAAACACACAAGCTGTTCTACCAAAGAACAGTTAAAGAAAAGTTACCAGAAGCATTTAGTTGCAGTTATAGCTGCAAAGAGGGGTCACACCAGGTACTGAAACCAAAGGTTCATACTTTTGCTACTCACAAATGTTATATTGAATCATGTTCCTCAATAAATAAATAAATGAAAGTATAATATTTTTGTTTAGCTGGGTTCTCTTTATCTACTTTTAGGACTTGTGTGAAAAACTGTTGACATTTTAGGTTGTATTTATGCAGAAAAATAGACAATTCTGAGGGGTTCACTGCCCTTTCAGTGTGACGGCCCAAAAGAATGTTGATATCTTCTGAACATAAAGTTGAAAACCCAGGGATTTCCCTAGAATATATAACTGCTCAACTGAAGATAAGTGTAGACCTTTCATACAGTGTTGTTTTGAAGGAATAAAGCATATGATGGTGTTCCCTGCATTGTATTTTCATTATCTCAAAACAAGGTCATCTGCAATCTATGATTGAAAGACTGGCTTTCTGAAAGTGAAGCGAACTAAAGCAGTTTGGTCAAGTAGGAAGTGCTGGAATGAGCTATGGACAAATATCTAATGTAAATATTTGAGCCTAACTTAACGCGAGAGCAGACCTTGGCATATCACATACAGCTAACATCCATGTAAGGATGTAACGTGGAATGAGCAGTTGAAAGCTGGAGCACAGTTTGGTGATTTCTGTGCTCTGGCACAACTAAACCCAGTATTTAACTACCTGGTGCTTCAGCAAGGAAATCTGGAAATATTTTAGAAATCATCCAGGACTGGAGTTCCCCCACTTTTCATGTAAACCTTTTCCTAGAACAGACATTGTAAGGACAAAGTGTATCTTTAGTGTTGTGGGGAAAATATTGAGATAATTTGGTTGAAGCAAGCTGATGCGTCACTGCTTTATGTTCCTCGCATCACCTCTGAAGTGCAAATATAAGCTATTAAACAACATGAAAAGTTCAGTTAGATTATTTTAAATGATTGAAATAATTCAGAACGTCAGAAGATTCTAAATATTAACTGAAGTCCTGTAATTTGAAACACCAAGATGGGAAAACAATCATGATGAAGGGTTTTATTTGAAGAAATGCTTTATTAATGTCAGCCCTGTGTCACGAAACAATCTGTCAATGATCATTTTAAATGTTTGACAACTTTTTCCACAGGTGTAAATTAGAGCTGGGCAATATGGCCAAAAATTTTATCACATTTTTCTGTATTGATCAATCTCGATAATTATCATATTAAATTTTCTAACACTGTCACAGTTTTAAACAACATCTTTCTATAAACATCAGACTAAATACATGAAATGTTACTATTTAAAATATTAAAATGTTTATTTTCAGAACATAATATTGTAGCGTCCGGCTGGACGCGTTGAAAGGATGGACGAGAAAGACGTTTACAGTGGTCGCATTATTGTTGAAACTTAGAATGATTGCTGTCGGCTGCAGCCAATCCAAAGTAACAGGCTAGAGAGACAAGCTAATATGTTAATGCTAGCTAGCACTCCGGCTGACACGCACACACAGCGAGCCCCCCTCCTTCTCCGTCTCTCACAAATAGACGAGCACACAACGATCTCATGCTCTCTCGCCCGGCTCCACTACGCTCTCCCCCAATCACACACTTGTTTTAAACACAACCGTGCATTTTGGCGGCGCTGGTGAGGACGAGCTAACAAGCAGCAGTTTTAGACTTTAGAACTCACTGTCAATCTGCTTAGATGCAAAATGGAAACAAACATTAATGCTTATCGAATTCTATTGTCCTGGCTTATCATCGTCATCGAGGGAAAACTTATCGTGAAAAAAATCGATATTGTTTTATTGCCCAGCAAACTAGTGTAAATGTTTATTTTTACTTCTGCTGCTTTTTAATAACCAATAGTCCTCATGATGCAGTTCATATTCATTAACGGATTGATTTACTGATTGGTTTCCTATTACAGACCAAGATGGAGGACTCCAATGACAAGCCCTTTATGGTAACATCCTCCTTGTCTCTCAAAGTCACCACCCCTTCCTTCTACAACCAGCCAAAAAAGTTTGCTTCTGTAGCACCTCCACGCCCCAAAGGACCATCTAACTCATCACAGCCCCCAGTCTTCTCATCAGTTGCAAGCACAGCTGTAATTGGCCGAGTTGGAGAGATGCCCCCTCCTCCTTCAGCCATTGATGGTAAGACCAGTTACGTATACCTGAGAAATTTGTCAGTATTCTGAGCACTTTATTGCACACACTTATTTTTGTCCGATCAAGAAATGGATAGACAACAGGATGCAACCATTTTTATTCATTTCAGAATCAAACACAACCACAGACTAATACCCTTGGTACCCTCTTTCATACAATGCTTTGTGAAAGTATCCCCCCTCCCCCCTTGGCTTTTTATCTATTTTGTTACATTACAACCTGCATTTAAATGTTTTTTTTTTTTTTATCTGAATTGTATGTGATGCATCTGCACAAAATAGTCTAATTTGGTAAAGTGAAATGAGAAGTCACATGTTTAGTGAAATGAAGTTAATCTGTGTGCAGTCTCATGATCTGTCAGTATAAACACACCTTTTCTGAAAGGCCCCTGAGGCTGCAACACCATTTAGCATCACTAACCAACACCATGAAGACCAAGATGTCCAAACAAGTTGGGGACAAACTGAAAAAAATTATTTTGCAAAGCACTGTATGTCTTAAACTGTATAAGCTGAGAAAGCAAGAACTGCCTGAACTTCCAGTTAGTTTACAATCAGTACAGTACCATGTGTATGGTAGCATTTTTAAATGTACTAAATGGGAAAAATACCTTGTAGTGCGAGTACCTTCATGATTTCTTTCCACTTGGATGAAATTATAGGGGCAGGGTTAGTGTTCTGAAAATGATGACTTATGAACGCACATGAGGTCATGCTAATATTATCTCAGCAAGAAACTTTTCTTAATTTTTTTTGTCAGCAAGACAGTCTTAAAACAGATTCAGAGATAAATAATCAGATATGCCTGGTTGGAGAAACTTGCTCTACAAGCTTTAGTTTGTTTTTTGTCATTCCAACTAGCACACCTCAGAGAGTCAGTTGACCATAAGATCCTCAAGATCATTGCATGCTCATGTTTGTTCACCATTGTTATTTATGTTGAAACAAAACTCCAGTTGTTGCTTGCCCGATCTGCTACTCACATGTGCCAAGTTCCTAATTACTTATTAACCTTGTTTTAATATGAAGTATTTAGGCCACAGTATGCTCAGTTTTACGCACATATGCAATACAAGATCATTACCTTTCATACATTCCCTTTCACATGATCATGTGCCTAGCTGAAGAATTACTACCCTGTAAAAATGGTTTAGATATTATGAATATTCATTGGGCATTTGTGTGAATTAAATAAATAGGCCATTATTCTTTTGAGCTAATTGGAGCATGCTTAGGTGCCAGTGAGCAATGTTCGCCGATTTGTCTGCATATCTTTTCTCTATCTGGAGCATTAAAATTCTCAAACATGTTTGTCCAGCATGAGAATATCTAGCTTGACTTCTGATTTTGCACAACAACGTCAACCTTGAACATGAGAACAACTGAAGAGACTAAATTATTGCTGTCCTGAGAAGACCTGAACAATAGCAGAAGGATAGACTTTTCTAATTGTTTATTCAGTCTGATGCTGACATCACTACACATTACAGCATACTGACCTCACCAGTTATGTATGTCCTTGATATTTCACTTTAATTTCTAAGGATATGCACAATCAACATATTGAATGAACACAGGAGATATGGATCAGCCATCTCACACAGATGTTAGTAGTATTATTATTATTATTAAGTGCTGTTGATTCAGACTGTGGGTGGCTACCGTATATACTTGAATAATCCCCACACTTAAAAAAAATCTATGCTTAAATGTCTTTGTGTACTTATTAGTCAAAGGATGGCAACTCTGTTCTTCCACTTCCCCACCCTACTACTGTAGACCTGTGTAGTGCATGGCTTGTCTCAGCGTGTGGCATGCATGCATTTCGTTAAGCACATTGTAAGGTGTGAAAATGACTGGGGAAGGAGGAGGGGAACGGCTCTGTGGAAGTAAAACAAAAAGTATTTTTCCCTGAAAATTCCCTTCAAAGGTTATACGATATATGAATAGTATTCTTATTGCTTTGTTCATGGACTTCACCCATCCAACTTGCTGACTGCTCTATTCCTCTTTCGTTCAGATGTTCCAAGCATAACTGTCTTCTCATGTCAACTGGTTCTTATCATTATGTGTCTAAAATAAGAGCTTCAGTTTTATTATCTGGTCTTTTAGTTGAAAGGATGAAACTTGGTTTGGTTGATGATCCATTTTTTGAGGTTCTCTCAAAAGTCTTCTTGAATGTAAAATTTCAGTGGCATTAGAATTTCTCCTTTCCTACTTTTTATCATCCAGCTTTCACATCCATAAAGAACCACAGAGAAAACCTCAGCCTGGACAATTTTTTTATATTTCCAGTTCCTTTATGCTGGGCAGCCATGGCCTGGGGGAGGCAGCTGTGTCCTGGTGGTTAGTGATCTGGTCTTGTGACCATAAGATCACCGGTTCAGTCCCCGGATAGGACATGTCTGAAATGCCCTTGAGCAAGGCACCTAACCACTAACTGCTCCCCAGGTGCCATGGATAGGGTTGCCCATCACTTCAGGCACATGTTCTCACATCCTAGTTCACTAGTGTGTGTGTATTTCACTGCATGGATGAGTTAAATACAGAGGTCAAATTCCTTTGTGTATAAATCACATTGGTAAATTAATCTTTGAATGAAATATTTAATTGTATTTAAATCTTTTTCTGTCAGTCTCCTATTTCCTGACTGATGGATCTATTTTTCTTTTGTTCCAAGTATACAAAAAAGTTGGTCAGTTTTCTGTTATCATATTTATCTTCTTGTTAAATCATCTTTGGCCTTTTCAACTTGCAAATACTCCCAGAACATTTCAGCTGTAAACAATGGACATTAATAATTTACATTAACTTGATTAACATTAAATGTTTAAATAATTATATCACTATATTGTTTTCTTGATTTGCCTAAATGGGTTATAGAATACATTAGTATGTCATTAGGATGTTTAATGCTAAGTGGTCAGGCTCTTTTCCTATGTAGCATTGGGCAAGTGTTTTGTTTGTTTGTTTGTTTGTTTGTTTGTTTATTTATTTATTTATTTGTTTATTTATTTATCTGATTATTTTTAATCAGATCTAAAGTTTATTGCATTTGAATTTAACTTAGTTTGCAGAAAGAAATCCTTTATCTGAAGAACCATATAGTGAAACATTGATTATTGCATGTCCAAATCTTCCATCTTTTGCACGTAATAAAAATGCAGTTTAATGTAAAGTCACCAGCTGGCTCCTTACAGACCACATTGTTGACCACATCGGGTTTCAAAAAGTAAACTTCGTGTTTGACTGAACTGTTGCAGTGAAGTGACATTTTCAACTGCTATGAGTTTCACTTCCTTCAATTATTTTTCAATTATTTATTTTATTTTTTTTTTGTTATATTTCTGCGTTTAAATTATTTTATAGATAAAATTAAAACAATTGGATGAAAGTAAAGTAAAACAGCAGCTTTGTTTGTGAAAGTTTGATGTTATTTTCTACAATTGATTAATGAAAAATTAATTTTATCAATTACATTTGTTGTTTTTAATGTTCATAAATGGAATATGTTTTAACCTTTTTTTTTTTTTTTTTTTTTTTTTTTTTTTTTTTTTCCAATTTTGTATAAGGTAAATACTTGTAATTTTTGTTGTTTACATTAACTATTTTAATTAAAAAGTAATTAGTTAACATCTTTTATTGTAGTTTGAAAGTGTTTGTTTCGACGACAAAATGAAATGAAAGTAGGTTAACAAAATTAAAATAGATATTTTATTAAATTTGCGTCTTTATATTGTTTTTTTTTTATTTTATTTATTAACTTTTTATTAACTTCCTTCACTTTGAGTATCGTCAACTTTTACAGTGAAGTGAC
>BRDA01029391.1:0-13638 GCA_036984385.1 Crenuchus spilurus | reverse complement strand
GATTAATGAAAAATTAATTTTATCAATTACATTTGTTGTTTTTAATGTTCATAAATGGAATATGTTTTAACTTTTTTTTTTTTTTTTTTTTTTTTTTTTTTTTTTTTTTTTTTTCATTTTTGTTTTTGTGATTGGCATGAAATTAATCCTATTCACTTCCCCTGACCAGACTTTCCACCCCCTCCTCCTCCACTGGATGAATTGCCAGCCCCTCCCCCAGAATGCCAGACCACACCACCTGCATATGAGGCCCCTCCTCCTGCATTCCCTGCCCCTCCCCCAGTTGCAGATGACTTGCCCCTCCCAGCACCTCCTGAAGATGTTGGCTTCGTGTCCTCAAATACCTGTCCTGCACCTCCTCCTCCCCCACCACCTCCCCCTCCTGCACCACCGCTTCCTGTGCCTGGCACAGGTACCAGCTTTCAGGTAAGGATTGTGATAGAGTTGATATGACCTTACATTTAATGCATGATACTTTTTGTGGATCACATTTGAATGTTTTCAATGTTTCCCTTCACCGTTAGACTTAGTGGTTTATCTATGATTTTATGGGCCCCAGTTATGAAGGCAGCCCTCTATGAATAAAATTAATTAACAAAAACCATGTAATTATCTACATTTGCTATGTCTTATTCAAGTTAGTGTTACAACATAGGCTAATATAAAGTCTACCATCATTAGACTTGATGATCATGATCATTAGACCCCAAGGTAGTTGCTTTAGTGCAAAGGTATGTGTCCATATTGAGTGAACCACATAAGAAGAGTATTAGGAGGGTATATTTTTAAATCTGTCAGTATTTTATATATGCTCCTCTAAATGGACAGTTGCCTGGTTGGTGGCTCGGTATGTGGTTGGCCACCTTTGTGTTAATGCATTGTTTAACATATGCAAAGAGTTAGGAAAAAGTATTAACCTTCTGGAGTCTGAGGGTATTTCAGACGCTCTGATGTAGTCTGACATGGCTTTATTTTTTTTTCCCAAATTACACCCATCTAAAAATGTTTCTAAATCGATACAGACTTTTGTTCAGCACAAACACAACAATAGCAGAACAGTAAGAGTGTCATGAATGTATACTTTGAATAAATCTGCTCTAAACACAGACTTTCTGAAAACAAACGCACTCTAAACATTTCTAGCTAAGACATCTAAGCCCTGAACTGTATAAACAAAATTATTTTTGGTTTAATTTGTAAAGATTGGCCCTGAGTGGCTCAGCGGGCAAAGACGCTACCACTATGACCCGAGGATTGCGAGTTCGAATCCCGGTCATGCTGTTTGCCATCAACAGCCGGGGCCCAAGAGAGCAAAAAAAAAAAATTGGCAGTGCTCTCTGGGTGGGTAGATGGCGCTCTCACTCTCCCCATCACTTTCACATTGCAATGTCCACTGGCTCAGGCATCTACTGATTGGTCCAATCGGAGCTGGGGACCCTGTGTGCCTACCTCCGAACGTGTTAGGCTCTCCAGTGACAGTGTATCAGCGGTGGTTCGAAAAGAGGCGGTGGCTGCATCACATGCAATGGAGGCTTGTGCTTGCCTGCACCCTCCTAGAGTCAGGGACATTGCAAAGTGATGGGGAGAGGCCTAACGGAGGGGATAGGCTAATTGGCTACCACTACATTGGGAAGGGGCTAATAATTGGCAAAAACCTAGAAATAAATTTATATATAATTTGTAAAGATTAAGAAATGTGAGGTGACACTCTGTTTTCACTTGGCCGCTAACCCTACATTGAATATGTATGAGAGATGTGAAACACTCAGGACAGGTCAATTGTTCAGCATCACCTCAGCTGAGAGGCTTTTGTTTGATTCATGGCAACTGGAACCCACCAATGGAATGTCTGGAATTACCATGTCATTATCATATGAATGATGGTGTGCGTCTTTTGGCGGGAAAATATGCGCAGCTTTTCTGACTCACTTTCACAGACATTTCTCTGCTTATTTAAGCTCCACTCACAAATATCTAAACATATATTTTGGTTCAAGCTATGTATATTTGAAACTTAGACCCTTTTTAAGGGTACCATGACAATATCATGCATTTGTGAAGGTTTTTGATGATTTTGTATGTTAAAAGACTAAATATGGCTAGTAGCAGCTGCCAGAAAGCTTTATTTTCAAACATTAGATATCTTCTGCCTGGAAAAACAAACATTTGCTTATGGATGGGAATAAAAGGATCAGACGAGCTTTGAGTTTACTGGGCGGTAGGTAGGTAATTTGGCCTGTAATTTTCTCAGAAGACAAGTGAAAAAGTTGGTGGCGCATCTGGATGTAAATAAAATCACAGACGAACCCATGTAAAAGACTATATTACCCCAGGACCCCATGTCACTTTAATCCAATCTGAATAGGGCTATAGACTGATATTGTGATTTCACAGTGCATTGTTACACTCCTGCCAGACATACTGCTAAAGCAACTCTGAATATTTTCAGAGGCAAAACATGGAATGTCCTGGACTCGCCAAGTCCGTCATCTGACCTGAATCCCATTAAGCATGCGTTACACTTACTCAAAACAAGTCTAAAGACAAAAAGCCCCTGAAACAAGCAGGAACTAAAATTACATTACAGACCTGTCCGAGCATGCAGGAGACATACCCAATGACTAGTGATGTTTATGCATTGCAGACTTCAGGCAATCATTGATTGCAAAGGATTTTCAGTGAAGTATTTAAAAAAAAGAACAGTTTTAGGATTATGATAATTTAACCAATTACACTTTGTTCCCTAAATGAAGGGATTGTGTGTGCAAGACCGGTTCCTTAAGCCTTAGTCAGTGTGTGTCTTGAATTAAAGCTATTTTAGCACTTAAAAAATGTGTATTGTTGCAGTTTATTTGAAGTTCAGAGCAGGTTCACAGCCAAGCCTCTAATGTCAGGCACAGTCAAGACATTAGAGGTGTCAGAATCAGCTGTTTGGTATGTTGTTAAGCAGACGAGCTTAACAATAGTAGACACTGCCAGTCTACATATGACTGAATAATATTTTCAGTGCTGAAAAAACAGCTGTTTAACTCAAGAATGTAGACACAGTGTCTGAATACAGTTCATTTTAATCAATTAATTGATTATTCATTAAACTGTACTTCACATAAAACGTCAATTAGCCAATAGCATTTATTTGTATTTAAAACTGAAGACATTTCTGTAAATGATACTTTGGGTCATATAACTTGCAAACTTCCAAAAGTTTTAGAGCAAAGTTCCCTTGTAAACTTATTGAGATGATTCCATAAGCAGTGTTGTACCTATAATTAGGGATTGCCACAATCGATTATAGTCGACTAATCACCGATTTTTTTATATATTTTTTAATATATTTTTTTAGATTAGTCAACTAATCAGATCATACGTTAATTAAATATAAAACATACAGCTTATTGCACTAGAATGCAGCTGCTATTATATAACCATCATTAGATTTCAGCTATATGCTAACTAAGAATAAAAACAATTATAACCATAGTTCATTAAACCTTTAATGAAATATGCAGCTTGTTGCAACAATTATTTAACTGTTTAGCATAAAGTGTAAACGTAGCACTGAAACGTAACATTAGAAAACATTAGCATTGCTATTCAAACACATGACTGTTATAACGTTACAGAAAACACATGAATGTGTGCTAAGGCTAATGAATCAAATCCTCATCACTAATGTTAACTTTTACAGCTATAAATATGAATAAGCAGCAAGTTAACTACGCTAATTTTAGCAGCTAAGTAGCAATTTAGCTTACGGAGGTGATGGTCCCTCTTCATCATTGTCACAATCAGCCACAACAGGCTTCCTTTTCAGGTGCTTGTGCATCGCAGTTGTGCTGCCGTGGAAGGCACGTTCTGACTTGCAGATATTGCATTGCACACGTTTCTCTTTCATTTTCTTAAAATGATCCCACACTTTTGAGCTCCGTTGCTAGGTAGCCATTATACCAGAGCCTGTCTGTATAACGTCCTGTGACGTCATCCACAGCCTACCCTGGTTACCACTACTGCGCATGTGTCAATGACAGAAAGGTAAATGCAGCAGTGGAAGGTGCCGCAGCAGTTTGGAGAGAAAAACAAAGTTAAAAAAAATTGTAAAAACGACGCATCGACTATTAAATTAGTCGTTGACTATTTTAATAGTCAACATAATCGTGACTAGTCGACTAATCATGGCAGCCCTACCTATAATGCAATACGTAGATTAGATTCAGCTTTATAGTCATTATTCAGAGTGCAGGTACAGAGTCAATGAAATGCAGTTAGGATCTAACCAGAAGTGCAATGTACAGTGTTATTTACATAAAGTGTAGTAAATAATTGTTGAAATGAAAGAGGGAGTTGTAGAAATTTGTGTTTCTATTGCAAATAAATAATATATATTATTAGAGAGCACATATATGTGAAGTAGCCAATATGAAGTACATGAACAGTGCAGAGGTGCAAGGATGCAGTTAAGTGGCAGTGCAATGATATAGTTTGAGTTAAAGTGGCAGTGCAGAAATGCTCAATTCTAGCTGATCATGCTTCAAAAGTGTGATTATGAAGTTATTCTCTAAAAGCATTTTAGTTTAAAATCACTGAACACAGTCCTAAAGCAGGGTCCAAAAAATGGCCATTATGCAAATATTTCATATATGGTTGTAGATCTCTTGTGTGTTGTCCTCCCTTATCATGGCTCACTAGAGAATTTCATGGCCTTCACCACTCATCTCCTGTGAGGCGCACTAGTGTACAGGCAGCTTCCCTCTCCACTGATATGCCCATATAAGCACTAGCTCTATTTCTGGCTGTGGCATTGCGGTGTCTGTGTGGTAATGAGGCAGCATCAGTATTCTCCAGTAGTGGAGAGAGTACTGATAAACTGTTCTCACGAACAATACTGGTCAGCAACATCCAACTTTTTGAGTAGGGTGTAAGCACATATTTAACAGAAAATATACAGTTAAAATCTCATTTACAACTTAAATGCTTTGCAATATTGTATCATATATTAAATGATGCTTACTGTTCACTGAATATATGCTGTTATATATGATATTTGGCTTTCTGGTGAAATTTCAGGATGAACCTAAAATGCACTCTAATGTTTACAGGTGAACTTTGTGACCTTCTCAACTTTTGAATGCACATGTACAACTGTTCAGTGTTTCAGTATTTTTGACACAACTTGCTTCTCTAACAAGGAGCTTAACAGCAAAATTCACAACAGGTGTTTGATCCATGATTCAACTAATAAATGTCCTGGTTCAGTTGGAATTGGTATTTAAGCAGTCCTCCTCAGCATGCTGTTCACATTCTGTCATCATGACACCAAGATGACACCTAACAATTGATCAACAGTTTTCATCATTGTGAGGCTTCAAACAGGATGTTTTCAGACAGAAGTGACCACTGAGCTTAGAGTGTCACAGAGTGTCATCAGCAGGTTGTACCAGAGAGACTGGAAGAGTCACAGAAATGCAGAGAGGTGGACGTCCTTTGGCCACGCCCCTCACTGATTACTTCATTGTGAACAGTGCCCTGCAGAACCGGATGATGAATGCCACTCAACTTCACGCACATTAAAGGGAGGTGAAAGGCACCCAAGTGTCACGTCAGACCATTCAAAACCATTTACATCAGCTTGGTCTGCGTGCTATACAACCTGCAAGGGTACCTGACCACACCATCAGGCAAAGGTGTCATCGTCTTGCATGGGTCAGGGAGCATTTTCCCTGGACGAGGGACCAGTGGGCTTCAGTGATGTGCACTGATAAGTTGATTCATGCTGAGCAGAAATGATGGCTGCCAAAGATGTTGGAGACATGAAGGAGAGCGCTATGCATCATCCACTGTTGTCACCATGCAGACCTTTGGTGGTGGTGTTGGTGTGTCTAGTCAATACAGAACTGCCTACACTTTGTGAATGGTACAGTGACAAGCCCAGACTACTCTAATAACTACTCTTAATCTTCATGGATGACGATGCTCCAGCTCATCGAAGTCGCATCATTATGGCATGGCTGCTGGAGACTGGGGTACCTCAAATGGAATGACTTACACTTTCTCCAGCCCTGAATCCAATAGAAAACCTATGAGATGAGCCAAGTCTCTGTGTATAGACTTCTTGGGCAGCCATGGCCTAGTGGTACGGATCTAGTCTTGTGACAGGAAGGTTGCTAACATCATAATATCACTGTAGCGTGAATGTTTTACATTTTCCATAAATTTCACCCAAAAGCCAAATATCTGTAACTTTTTGTGAGTAGTGTATATAAGAGTGTTTGCTTAGTTGGTAAATTGCAGCACATGGGAAATGCATTACATGTATTTGTGCAATTTACTTACAGGTAACTTTTAAAGCTTAATTCTGTGTAACTTTTGGGAGACTGCAGATAGTAAAGGATTCAAGGAAACTTAGTCATTCGCAGTACGAGGTGGAACGAAATTACATAGAATGAGCTAAAAGTGATGAGGAAAGCTGCAGACTGTGATGACAACACATTAAATGATCAGTATGCATTTAGCAAGATTCAAAACTACAGAAACCGACTTTAAGTATATGTAATCTTTTACTTTATTCATTTTGCATGCAACTTAATTCAAACAATCCTGTGGGAGATGAATTGAATTCTCTAAAACTGGTAATTAGAACCCAGTTGTTTGGCAAAGTGTTTTACCCATTTTCAGAATGAAAGATTCCATACTTTCATCTTTCCTGAACTGTTGTTTTCTTTGATAATTTAACCAAATCTGTTTATTTAGATGTTAATTACAAGCTCAGGAAAATTACACAACAGGCCTAGGCTAATTTTGTCCCACATGCCTCCTTGTTTTTGTCTCTGTTTTTAAATATCTCCCTCTGGTGTGTTAATTTTAGTCTCTGATGCTTTTTGTTGTCCTTTGTCTTTTTCCCCCACTTCCAATCAAGTTCTTTCTCAAATTTTATATCCCTCTCTCCTTGCACAGAAGCCACTAGAGAAGCAGACTAGTTTTGACCAACAGCTGGATTCTCTAACTAATTTGTTATCTGAAATGGAAACTAGAAAGCCCTTCAGTCCAAAGGTACGAGTAGATAGTTTACCTTTCACATCAGAACTTTTAATAACAACTAGCAACCTTTTAATACATTTGTTTTGATGATGTGCAACATAGTGCTATTAGTTACCTATTGTAGTTCATAATTCATGTGTTTTCATTTTCTTTAGGTGCCCAGTCAGCTTTCATCAGCAACAGTCCCAAAGCCTCCGCCAACTGCCCCCAAACCTGCACTGTCCTTCTTGCCTCCACCAGAACTGCAGGATCGCCCACCACCTGCTCCCTGGGCTGAAGAACTACGTGCCAGGACCACTTTTCGTCAAGGTCCAAATGTAGTATCTACTGCATCCTCTGCTCCACAGCCGCTGGCTAAAGGCCCTTCAGCCGCACCCAAAAGCACATTCTCTCCCAGCCAGCCCTCTTCTAATTTTGCCCCTAAACCCGGAAATACAACAACCTCTGCAGCTACAAGAGGGATTAATAATGTCCCTAAAGTTGCCTCCCACAGCTCCTTTCCTCCACCCCCTGCTGTACCGCCTGCACCCCCTGCACCTCCAGCAACTGTCCTCACCCCTGCTCCAATGTTCAGTCACTCCAAGCCTTCTCCTACCATTAGCCAGGAGAAAGTGACTCCTGCAGCCTCCCCACAGCCAAAGCCAGCTTCATCACCCATCTCATCATACAACAAACCACTGAGCAATCCGTCTGCTTCCAAAGTGCGTGTGGTAATTGTGAAGTCAATTTTATGTGATGAACATATTTTCAAGTTATGCTTAAGGTGAAATAATGTTCCACTCTTGCCTTTTCAGTCTCCACAGCCTACAGCTCCTCCACCAAAGGCCCCTGGTGCAGGTGCGCTCCCTGGTGGTGTTCCTCTCTCAATGAGAGAAGTTGAAGAACTGGAGAAAATGACCAAGGATTTTATCAAAGACATGGACAAAAAGGGTCCAGTCATCACCTCTGCTCCTACAGGTACTCTCATTCCACACACACACACACACACACACACACACACACACACACCATTTCATCTCTCCACATTTCTACAAAAACATACACACAGATCAAGAGAACTCGCAGGACTTCTCTGCCCATAGATATAATTTACCTTTGATACACAGGTATTCAATTATTGCATGCTAGAGCACAGATTAATTACTATAACAGATATCTAAAATTTCTTGGGGCTTACACTATTACACATTACTATCTCATTCTGACTACGAATAGTGACATTGTAATTGTGCAATTAATTATATACATTAATCTTTTGGTAATTTTCATACTGTGTGTGTGTGTGTGTGTGTAGAAGTGTGTGGTAAGTGTGGGGAAGCTCTCTCCAGATCTCAGCCTGCAGTCAGAGCGATGGACAAACTTTTCCACTCTCACTGTTTCTGCTGCACAAGCTGTCGACGCCCCCTGCAGGGCATGCAGTTTTATGACCGTGATGGAACGCCAGAGTGCGAGGATTGCTATGTGGTAAGACTGGACACTTTGACCTGTGGCCTAGCACTTGCACACACTTAGCTGCTCATTAGCAAAACGCAGTAAAGTCATGATCTCTATATGCAAATGCTCCCATGGAGAACCAAAGCTGTTTAGACTCTATTATCTTACTATAGCTCTCATAGACATATAGTCACACATTCATAGGCTGCAATTTTTAACAGTAGCATATTACAAATCATGCATTTCAGTGCAATTACATGATCAGATCTTACTCTTTAGCTTTCACTGCTCTGTCCTTTATTTATGTGTGTGTGTGTGTGTGTGTAGAATTCTCTGGCAATTTGTTCTCGATGTGGTGAACGGATCACTGATCGTGTGCTGAAAGCAGTAGGACAGTGTTTCCATTCCCACTGTTTCCGCTGCAGTGCCTGTACTTGCTCACTAGAGGGTGCTCCTTTCATCACTGATGACAATAACAACCCCTACTGTGTTCCTGATTACCACCGGTGAGCTCCTGCACCACTAGCAGCCCATTAACTTTTGAATATCTCATCTGTAAATATTTTTTTGCTAAAGCACAACAAAATATATTCATTTGTAAAAACAATAACATGTCCATCTCTCTGTTGCCTCTTGTTGAATTGTAGACGTTTTTCTCCCCTGTGTGTGAGCTGCAATGAGCCGATTGTTCCCGATCCAGGAAGTGAAGAAACGGTCCGAGTTGTCGCTTTGGAGAAGAACTTTCACCTTAAGTGCTACCGATGTGAGGTATGAAGAGACTTTTTTCCTGTCTTGCACCTCATTCATTGTTATTTATAGAAATGTTTTTAGTTTTTAAGAGTTTTCCAGCTCCCAGCTTCTATCCTGATGTCTGTACATGATAGAAATAATCAGAAAGGTGTCTGCTTGCCAAGCAAGAAGTGTAGACATTTTATAATGTTTTTAGGAAATCCTGATCCTTTTTAATGCCTTCACTTACTTATCTTTTATTTGCTAAATGCAATTTGCAGAAAGTGTTGTTTGTATATACAGGCCCATTCAAAAAAATTAGAATATCATGGAAAAGTTTATTTAATTTCCATAATTCCATTCAAAAAGTTAAACTTTCATAGATTATAGATTCAGGGCCCACAATTTAAAAGATTTAAAGTATTTATTTGTTTATTTTCATATAATTTGGGCTTTCAACTCATAAAACCCACAAAAACAGGATTTCAAAAAATTAGAATACTGTGGAGAAATCAGCCTAAAATTTTGCAGGGCATGAATGTTTAAACTGGGTGTGACACACTAATCATCTACTAAACTCAAAGCACCTGCACAGGTTTCCACAGGTGTGTCATTAAATTGCTTCAGTTTGGTTCAATTGTCTCAGTTCGGTTCAATATGGGGATGACTGCAGACATAACAACTGGCCAGAAGACCATCATTGATACCCTCCATAGGATGGGGAAGCCACAAAAGTTCATAGCTAAGGAGGCTGGCTGTTCACAGAGTGCTCTGTCTAAGCATATCAATGGAACGTCTAGTGAAAGGACAAAATGTGGCAGGAGAAAGATGCACCAGCAAAAGAGATGACCGTGGGTCAAGCCACTTCTGAACCTGAGTCAACGTAGGAACTCAACAGGGCCTCAACAGGGCCAAGGAGAAGAAGGGCTGCACTGTTGACCCAAGATCCTCTTTTCCGATGAAAGTAAAGTGTGCCTTTCATTTGGGGATCATGGTCCGAGGGTTTGGAGGAAGACGGGTAAGGAACAGAACCCAAACTGCTTGAGGTCCAGTGTGAAATATCCACAGTCAGTCATGATTTGGGGTGCAGTGTCTGGTGCAGGTGTTGGTAAACTCTGCTTTCTTAAATCCAAGGTCACTGCAACAGTCTACCAGAATGTTTTAGAGGACTTCATGATTCCTTCTGCTATTGATCTGTATGGAGATACAGATTTCATCTTCCAGCAGGACCTGGCCTCTGCCCATGCCGCCAGAAGCACCAAAGCCTGGTTTGCTGCCCATACCATCACAGTGCTTGACTGGCCAGCCAACTCGCCGGACCTAAACCCCACTGAGAATCTATGGGGTAATCTCAAGAGGAAAATGAGGGCCACCAGACCCAACGACAAAGAAGAGCTGACAGCAAGCATCAAGGAAATCTGGGCTTCCTTACTTCCCAGTCAATGCCACAGGCTGATTGCCTCAATGAAACGTCACATCCAACCAAGTATTGAAGATTGACATATCATTTTGAAAGTACCATATTTTGATTGATTTGATGTGATCCTAATTTCTTTTTTTCTGCAAAAACTGAGAAGTAGTTCGGGCTGATTTCTCCACAGTATTCTATTTTTTTTTAATCCTGTTTCTGTGGGTTTTATGAGCTGGAAGCCCAATTTGTGAAAATAAACAAATAAATACTTGAAATCGTTTAAATTGTGGGCCCTGAATCTATAATCTATGAAAGTATAACTTTTTGATGGAATTATGGAAATTAATCAACTTTTCCATGATATTCTAAGTTTTTGGAATGGGTCTTTATTTATGTTTCTCTTCTTGATCACAGGATTGCGGCCGCCCTCTCTCCATAGAGGCAGATGCTGATGGCTGTTACCCTTTGGATGGAAGAATTCTGTGTATGAAGTGCCACACAATGCGTGCAAAGCAGGCCATGCACTGATTGATGGAATTCCTCGTCACTCTTGCTGAAACCAAATCTAAGATACAAAATTGACTGTGCTTGGATTATGTGGTTGCCACATTGTTTTGTGCTTGTTTTTGTAATTCATTCCCAGTCCTTACCTTCTTCTAGTAGCTCTGTTTATCTCATAGCTTCATCAGTAAGTCCAGGGCTTACTAACTTTATCAGCTTTGTTTTAATGCATGGCCTTTAGAACCAGGCACTGCTTGCCATTCTCAAAGGACACCGTACATAATGGACATACATGACTGCAAAATCATAAGCACCTCAGCATGTGATTGGCTTAATTGTGAATATACACTGATTTAACCTGTTATAGCTGTATAATTTAAAATACAGTAAGGGTGAGATTAGGGTTTGATATAGAATTGGACCTATCTATTACTATGACATTGTCTAGTTCAGTGCAGAGGTAATGTACTGTACTGAAGCAAAAGCTCTATTGTTTGCCTGCATCAATGCCTTCAACTCCCAGCGTGCCTTGCACAGGCAAAATGGCAACTCTTATAAAACCTGCCCCAGTGTTTGCATCAAAAGGACAGTTGATAGGACAGTTAGTGTTGCCTATGATTTCAAGTATTGCTGCAATAGTGCATCACTCACAATATGATGTAGCGAAATACTGTTTTAGCTAATGTTTAACAAATAAAATTTCTGATGCATGCAGAGACTGTTAGTATAATTCTATTTCTGTAAGCTTGAGAAACAGCACAGGAGTGGACAAAGCTGTATTTGTGTTTGTCTTGCATGCAGTGTTTATTGAACAAAGATTGAAGATCAAAACATGCACAACAATTAGTAAAAAATGACAAGTTTACTAATGTAATACCTAGAATGATCAGCTTCTTGCATTGAGATGAGAACTGATGAGTGAATTTGACAGTATTCATTACATTATATAATCATGTGTAATAAAAATATGACAAGGAATGTCCTCCCAACAGTATGATTGCTCAGTTAGATTATGTAGTTTTTAAAAGTGTTTCAGTACGTTAGACAGCAGGTCAATTTAGGGATGGTAGCAGCTTTTAAAAACACTAGCATAATGGTTATAATTAGATGTTTTGCACAAAGGCCTTAAAGGAAACTGTAGCTAAAGTATAAACAAGTAATAAATCTCTCACATGCAACTCTAAACAAAAACACTTGATGCTACCTGATTGAAATTAGTCAATTCTAGAAAAGGAAACTACATATTCTGTAGAAATGCTTAGAATCTAAGGAAACATTCCCTAAAAATAACATTTTAATACCCACTGCCGCCTTTTAATATTTATGTTGCATTTTGCTAGAATTGATGATCAAGAATGTTTCACACAGTATTGCGCCATTTCGAAGACACATTCCACTTCATAGCAGATTGCTCTTTTCATATTTTTAGTTTATTGAGCAATCTCACTTGTGCCATCATGTTACCCCTTTTTCTTAATTTCAAGGTATTTTTTCAAGGCTCCTTTAAATTCCTATCATTTATGATGCAATCAAAGACCCTATTTTTAAAAAAAACCTGTGACCAAATATATTATCTGATTAATTTAGTGTAATCCTATTTTCTCCCAGTCATTAGTTCGCATGTGTGTTTTACTGTTGTGTAGGTATCGTCATGGTACTGCACTTCACAGTATGTGGTGGACATCCATTATACCATTTTTTTTTTTTTTTTTTTTTACATTTATTACATGTATTCAAGTGCTTTATTTTTGCATACTGAGCATTTAAATTTCTTTCTAATATGTGAATGTGTGTATGTTTACGGTCTGAGGAATGCCAACGTGTTGTTTTTGCAATCAAGCTGTCATTTGTACTGTATTATAAAATATTAATAAAAAATGTCATTTACATGTGTAGTTCTTGAGCATTTTGGGGGGGATAATGAAAGCAAGTCGGAGAGATTAATGAGAATGTTTTCAAAATATATTTATTTTTTTAAAGAAATTTTGTAAGAAATTTTCCATAGTTCAGAATTTTTGCACTGTAAATATGGTGATGTTTCAGGCCAGAGCCGTATTGCCAAATACATTTTTAACCATTTTGTTGCTTTCAGTGTTGTTTTAGAGTGTCAAACTACTCTGAATGACTGAATATCAATCAAATTATGTAGAAATTTGTGAGAAAAAAAATTCTCTTGCAGCCATATTATACTAGTGCATCTCCAAACATTAGCATATCATGAAGTTGATCTGTGTTCATAACTGAATTTAAAAAAGTAAATGCATAATTACAGCACCAGTCAAAGGTTTGTCCACATCTTCTGGACATTCAGTAGTTTTTCACTATATAAAAATGTTATGCATTGTAGATTAATACTAAAGTAATTAAAACTATGAAGAAATACATAAATTATTTAGTAAACAAGTGTTAAACAAACCAGAATATGTTTATATTTTACAAACCGGATTCCAAAAAAGTTGGGACACTAAACAAATTGTGAATAAAAATTTAATGCAATGATGTGGAGATGCCAACATCTAATATTTTAT
>BRDA01029387.1:0-19067 GCA_036984385.1 Crenuchus spilurus | reverse complement strand
ATTTTCCCCTTAAAATGATACATTCTCTCAGTTTAAACTTTTGATCTGTGATTTGTGTTCTATTCTGGATAAAATATTAGATGTTGGCACCTCCATATCATTGCATTCAGTTTTTATTCACAATTTGTTTAGTGTCCCAACTTTTTTGGAATCCGGTTTGTATATGTGTGCACCCAGCAATGGGCTTAGTTGAATAGTGTAATGCCCTGCGCCCAGTGAGGGGGTAGGGGACTAACCACGACCCTGATAAGGATTAAGCGGGTGTGATAATGGATGGATAGAATGGATGGATATTTATGTAATAGACTGTAAGTACACCTGTACATCAGTGTCTTAGTCCATTACAAAAATATATCATGTAAATATTACATTATAATAAATTATTCTAATATTAGTATCTGAATACCAAAACCAGCTTATAGACTGCAGTTGATACATAGAATTTAGCATCAATTCAGATCCAACCCCCCCCCCCTCCATCCCACACCTTTCCTGTCCCCAGGTCCCCAGTAGCTCTTTGGCCACTCACTTTAGCCGTGCTGAATGGGATTCCACTCCATCCATTTCAGTTTGTCGAGCTTGTTTAACTGCATTGAGCCTGGCCAAACACAAATAGATTACCCTGTGGTCTCTGGCCTCGCCATGCCGCTCTCGCTCTGCTATAATCATTACATATTTACTGCAGAGGCAAAGCTCTCTCGCCCGGCCCGCACTGGCCTATCCATTACTGTCTGTGTTCTGACACCTGCTGGGTGATTGTCATTAATTGAGCTCATTTGAGAGGCAGGTCAGGGCAATAGAAACGCAGGTGTTTGGGACAACCGTGATTACCCGAGTGCGTGGCGCGGGACGAGAAGAAAAGAACGATCTCTCTCTCACGAGATGGGCCGTCCAAGCACGGCCGTCCATTCTTTCTACTTTTAACCTGCATTAAGGGATAATTGAGCTGCCTGAGCTGAGAAAGAGAACAACCATAAAGAGGAAAATGATGATTCTTTGGGTTCATTTATATGGTGGGTTTGCTCTGAGTCTAGATGTCAGAGAGACTGATGAAAATGAATGTAAAGTTGGAGCAGCTTTAATTTAACGGCCAGTGCTGTGCCAAGAAAACACAGGATATCCACGCTAAGTGTGTTGTATGTGTATGTAGAGCTGGTTGAACACTTCACGTTTGTATTAGAAGGACTATATATATATATATATATATATATATATATATATATATATATATATATATATATATATATTCAGAAACACTAGCTAATAAGCAAACAACATTACTCGCTATATAACAACAAAGCGCTATATAAAATTGATGTATCATTATTATTATTATTATTATTATTATTATTATTATTATTATTATTACTCTGATTGTGTTTATTTATGAACATTTTCAGGACAAAAAAAATTCAGGTAAAGGTAAGTTACAAGGGCAAAATCCTCTCTTTTTGGTCACTTAATATGTTTTAAAGTGAAGCGTATTACTTGATTGAACTCACTGGGTTGTTATTACATTAACATTGTGACTACATTCACTATTGGGCAAAAGTCTTAGGCAGCCAGGAAACTGTTTACCTCAGCAATAGGCAGTACTGGAGTAAAGCAACACAAAGCAACATGTTACAGTAATGGTGTTAACAAAGCAAGGTCATTACAGTCTAAATCAACATACAGTTACTTGCACCTAGTTACTCATCTGTCTCTAATGACACCATCAAGTATCTTAAAACTTACATTTCATGTATCTTTCATGTCTGTCCTTTACTGCAATTTGTATATGCATCTGTGGCCAGATTACATTGTTTCTTAGGTTGTGAATATGAGCAGTGTAGTGCTGTAATACTATAAAAAAGTAATTAGTAACTTATAATGGATTCCTTTTTGAATAACTGCGCCAACACTGGCAGTAATTTTTTAATATATACATTTAATATATACATGTACATTTAAAATGTACAGTATTAGAATGAATACAAATAAATATAAACATACAATAAAAAATAACACTCATGTCCTCTCTGTTTGGTAAAATGATTAATATGTTGGTTAGAATTTAATTGGCTGCACCAGCAGCAGACCTGATTTAATTTAATGAAGTATTGATTAGCTGAAGCAACAGGAACTGTAAATACTGACCTTTGTCCAGGAGAGCACAGGCAGTGGTTAAACTAACAATTTACATATAAAATCACAACAGATTGTTTAAGTGTTTTAGTACAATATATACAGTGTAAGGAAAGCTATAGTATGTACATGTTGGGGATGTTCTTTATATTAAGTGTTTTTAATAAATGATTACAGTAGTGAAGCTTATGTAATTACACTTTTGTATCATATTCAGGGTTATTGATATTCTAAAGACTGAATGCAAGCATAACAGATTGAAAACCCTGGAAAACACTAAAATTCAATAAGTAGACAGCAAAACTTTGCTGAACTACATCTGCAACTTACCCTTTGATGTTGATATTTGTGTAATTACATAAAATTAACTTATTACACATGGTAATTATATAAGCTGCACTACCATATTTACAATGGCACTACATCATTAGTAGTTACATTGTTGTTACATATATTGTTACTATGTAAGTATACAGTTATTAACAACAATTATAACAATAATAATAGTATTAATATATTATAACAATTTTTGCTTTTTTTTTAAATGTGACGTGTCAATATTTGACACTGACATGTGGAAAAAGTGATCAAATGTAAACTGAAGTAAATCCATCCATCCATCAATTATCTTATCTGAATAATCCTGATCAGGGTAGCGGTTAGTCCTCCACCTCATCACCAGGCACAGGGGAGGGCATTACAGACTATCCAAGCCCAGGTCAAGGCACCAATCCAACTGAAGTAAATGCAATTGATTAAATTTGTGCAACAATGTAACTAATTATGTAACTACATTTACATTTACAAATCCTATAGCCTTCTAAGGGTTCCTTTCTGTATAGCTTCTAGTCAGTACTTTGTTCTTCAAAGTGCTAGCTTCACTGAAGCTGATAAATGGGCAGTGCCTGTAGAGTGTGAGTCTAGATGAAGAAGTAATGTTATCACTGCAGTCATCAAGATATACTGTTTGTCTGTTAAACTATACTACTGAGCATTCATACCTTTATTACTCATTAGTTTGGCCACCTATTGACTCATGCAACCCCACACACACACTCTGCTGGTCTCCAACTCCCTCCTCACCAAGTGCATGGCAAGATTTATTTCAGTCATGAGGAGCTGTGGCCGGAGCTGCTCTTGGATATTTATGTGTTAATAAGGCTTACATAAGTCTTGCAGGTGTGCTTTCCGTCCCTCTACTGAAACCATTCAAAGGATTTATAGCGGGCCTTTTGGATTGTACGCTGATTTAGAACCTCTCTTACTCTCTTTCTTTCTCCCTCCACCAGACCTGTCGCTTGTGCTAGTCTGCGGCCCACCATGATCGCTATGTCTCCATCTGGGCTAGGGGACAGGGCTGCCAAAACACTGAGCCTAGCTCTCAGGCTGAGACTTCTCTGCTAACAGATGTCCCAGCAGCTCTTGGACTGTCTGCTGGGGTTCCCTTAATAAGAGGGCGCGACTCACAAATCACAGTGATGTACGGCCACATGGACTCAGCAGAAAAGTGGACACTGGTTTCTTAATCTGAGCTTAAATAGCTGCAAAAATTCTGCAAAATATATTTTGTCCACACTTTATTTGGAGAAGATTGTTTTTTGGTGAATATTTATTGTTAAGATTAGGTTTTTGGGTTCGATTTCATCAAGTCTTTTATATTGAATATAAAATTAAGCTGCATTTAATTACATTAGGTTCAATGTTAGTTGAGCTGCAATGTATCTACAGGGGACTCTCAAAATAAAGTGGTGATAGTCTTTGATTTAGACATTTGCCTGCTCATATTTAATTATATGGGTTCCTCATGAGTTCTTGGCCTGATGATACCATTTCATTTATTGGATGTTCTTCAATCTTAAAAATAAAACTTTCCTCAGACTCATTGATCGGTCATGACATAAATACCATTCACAGATGAAGGAAATAATGTTGATTATTTTGTAATAGTGCATGTGAAGGTCTGGAATATATTAGATGGTAAGCAAACACTTCATTCTCATAGATGATGTGTTGGGTGATGGAGGTTTGCAGACCTGTACTACACTGACAAGTGCCAAAAATTTGGTCAATTGTCAGATAATTGGGTTGAAGCAGCAAGGCTTGTGGGGTTACCAGTCAGCAGTGGGTGATAGCTATTGACAGTGGCCTCCAAATTCCCAAAATTCTCAGGGAAGAGACTAATACAGTGGTAACCCTACTTACAAGTTTAATCCGTGCAGGAACCGAGCTCGTTAGCTGGTTTGCTCGTTAGCTGGATGCATTTTCCCCATAAGAATACATGTAAAACTGATTAATCTGTGTCAGCCAGCCAATATACAGTATACTTTAATATGCTAAATAATGTGTTTATATGGGTTTTTAAAAAAAAATAAACTAAGACGACAACGCTCATGTAGGCTGGCCGCTAATGAGAGGGAGGCTGGCGGCTAAGGAGGACAGGACACTTATCATATTACACTTATCATATGAAAAGTAAAATTTATCTAACGTTCTTGTTCAATACCTTTTGCTACTTTAGCGTCGCTTTCACTAGCACTTTCACTTTCACTGGACAGCGGTCAAAGGTATTGACTGACCTCTTCTTCTATGGCAGCATCTAGGGTATGCTACGACCGCAGCGCCCCTAGCGGTTGGCATACTTGAACAAATTTATGCTACTCGTTACTTGGAATTTTATTCGTTACCTGGAACAAAAATATTCCGAGATCTCGACTCGTTACCTGGAATAATCGTTAGTAGGGATGCTCGAAAGTAGTGTTACCACTGTATTAGCTAATCTGATCAATGTATATGTTTCAATGAATGTATCCACAGTTTGTTCAACGTGGTTTAATGTCTTTGAAATCCTTTTTAAACACGTAAAGAAAAAAATGAAAAATATACTTAATGTAGTAAACAAGAAGCCAGTTTTATTCAAGTCAAATCAGGGCTTTGATCAAAATGAAGCAGAGTAAAATAACAAAAGTACAGACGAACAAAAGTGATATTTTTCATCAATCCAAATCATATAAACACTGCAAATCAACCTCTGCCCTGTTCCGTTTTTGTGGAGAAAAAAGCTCCTTATGATGTTGGGTGGTCCTCAAAATGCTAAAGTGAAAGCTGTTCATGGAGTCAACAAACAATGAAAAGCAACAATCAAGCCAAGGCAATGGAAATGTTAAATGAACTCAGTACGCCTTGATGGAAGATCGTAAATAATGTAAGAAGTCATTTCAGCCTTCGCTTCTATACTATTTAGCATCTGTCTGCACTCTGCTATGATGTATTGTTGCCTTCTGTGGAATGACAGCTATGTATAAAGGTGGACGAATAGCTTTAGCTTCAGTTTAGCATAGCACAAAGAGTTTCACTTCATCCATGGACTCTTAGGAGACACAGTAGTAGTGTGTATGTGTATATATGTCTGTGTGCACTTGTGATTGGAGGGGGTTACCGACCAAGAGCCCACCACTTCATCCCACAGCCGTGAACGTACAGGCATACACCACCAGACCTGACACACAGTTGACACACACTCTCGCCACACCTGGCCGCCTCTGCTGTCCACACACTCTTCTCATCTTCCTCCAGGGAGTGCAGAGCATTCTCATGCAACAATGCAAAACTCCCTCATTACCATCTACTACATATTCATGAATATGCGGCCGGATAAGCGTGTCACCTGAAGAGTGGCCTTTTACCGTCCAATAACCACACACATCCATCTCGGCCAGCGATAGGAGGTATAAAAGAGAGTCCAGTGAACGTCTCCATGGAGAGGAAAAGAGAAACAAAAAAAAGGAAGAAGAAAAGGAGGGATTTTGAAATGCTAAATAAAGAGAGATGGGTGTGGGGGTGGTGGTGGTGGTGGTGAATCAGTCATACTGAGTGATGGTCCTCAGATCGACACGTCCCATCCACTGTGAGGTTTTCTTATCAGGCCGTCAGCAGAGGTGACGGGAGCAGGAGGAGAGACAGCGGTGGGCAGGTGATTGCAGAGCGCTTAGCAGATGTTGCAGCATAGAAGTGAAGAAAGATGCTACTAATGGATATAGCATGGACAGTGTCTTCATCCTGCTAAGGCCAATATCACTCTGTTAAGGCCCTTTACTGTTTACCTAATGTTGGTAGATTGTTCAAATATGAGGAATATACCATACTGTGCAATTGTGAAAAGGCACAAATAATATTTAAATAAATAAGAGAAGAGTTGAGTAAATAAGATTTGAGAAGCTGTTAATCTGGCAATATATCTTTATTTTCACAGAAAAACAATAATATTAGAACACATATTTATTTTCTTTTATTTTTTTCTTTTATAATTTTTGTCAGTTTTTTTCCCTTCAAAATGTAGTAGTAGCCAATTAACCCATCCCATCCGCTAGGGGGCTCTCCCCATCACTTTGCACTGTTCCCAACTCTAGGAGGGTGAAGACAAGCACATGCCTCCTCTGTTGCGTATGATACAGCCACCACCTCTTTTGGAACTACCTCTTGATACATCGTCATTGGGGAGCCAATGCACTCGGAGGGTTCCCAGCTCTGAATGGACCAATCAGTAGATGCCTGAACCAGTGGACATTGCAATGTGAGAGTGATAGTGAGAAAGAGCACCAACTACCCGCCCAGAGAGAGCACTGCCAATTTTTGCTTTCTTGGGCCCCGGCTGTTGGTGGCAAACAGCATGACCAAGATTCAAAATAATAAATTTTTTATACATAATAGTTGTCAAAGTCAGCACATTGGCATGAACATTTTTAATACCAATCATTTGTTTTCGAATGCTGTTACTGCATTATAGAATTATGATTTAAACAGAGTAACAATAATACATGATATATGTTGCTTCAGCATTGTTAGATCATGTTCACTGCATACAGTCACAATTCTGTAACAACAGAGGTCATGCTCTTAAAGGAGCAGTGTCGATTAAATGGCAGCAATGGCATCCACTGGTAGGTAGAGTTGAGTCTAAAGTTAACTTACCAAACTGTTTGTGTGTATTTTCTCCTGTCATTATTGAAGGAAATTTCATCAAAGTTTGAATCAGGAGTAGCCATAAATAATTAACAGCATAATGTGATTAACTGTAATTAAATATTTTACTTTTTTGACAGTACTAATGTATATTTTATTGTATTTGTTGTTTTTAGTGTAATTAAATAAACCCTTAAGCTACAAGGGCCTGTATAGGACTTTCCTTTCTGTTGCTCATTGTTAAAACTGTTAATTACAAAATTTGTTAATTAATTAGCTTAGTAGTAATATGCAGTAATAAATTAGCCATCTAATATACATGATGTCTTCATCTTCATGCTGATACCATTGTGGCTTCATTATTCTATTTTACTTGCCATTATTAATGTGTTCATATCTGATTGACATATAATAATTTTGAGAATAATAATGATTTAATAATATTGTATACCATGTGAAGCATGGACATGATTCTCAGACTGAAGTCAATATAGTTTTACAATATCATATCAGCGCTCACATTTATTACACTCTCAAAAATAAAGCATTACTTCATTACCAAATAAACAAATAATAAATGTGTAATAAACATGTCGTAAATATGTAATTACAGTGTAATAAATGCACTAAGGGTTACTTTAAACACAACTGTCTTTAAATATGTGTGTATAAACTATGAAAATGATCATTATAGTGTAAGTGCTTAATTAGCCATATCATTTCATGTTTAATTCACTTTCCTACACTTTATTTGAATACATTAATACCTTACAGAGTAATGGCACTGATATTATCACTAGATATAATGAATATACTTTCATATGGACTGTAATCTTCCTTTGATAATACTACTATGATATTAATAGCATCGTTATCCTCTAGTGCTATTTGTATTACACAAAATAATTATGAAACTCTACTTGGAGCTGATAATATATATCAAGCCCATTAATGTTCCTGCAGCCAGAAGGACAGAAAGTGCCTAAATGGTGTGAAAATATCTAAATGTGCTTTAATACTTCATCTGCATGGTGCAATAAGCGTAACTATGACTGGAGGTGGAATTAATAAGTGTTCCTGCTGCAGGCAGACAAGTTCAAGCACTGTAGCCTCTTAAAGACAGCAGGAGGACAAAAGGGGTGCTAAATAAGAATATTACTGTCCTTTTGATCATCAGACTGCACCACAATGGTGTCAGACATAATATGGTAGAAAATTAATAGGAGTCATTTTTTCTTTATGGGAGTTGGGGTGGGGGGGCAGAAAAAATTAAATCAAAAATAGAAAAGACAAGAAGAAGAAGAAGAAGAAGAAGAAGAAGAAGAAGGGAAAAAAAGAAAACGTTTTGCTTCATAATGAAGTTTAGTCCCTCAAAGACTTGCAGTTATATTATACAGTAATCAGGAATTCACTTAAGCAGAATTGACTGGATAACAAGAAAAGGAATTGCACCATATCAAAAGCATCAGTCTGCCCTATCACTTTAAACTCTTGTCAGAGCCTTTGATGTGCCCTGCTCTCCAAATGGCAGTGTGCAGAAAAAGGAGGAAGAAGAAGAAAAAAAAAGAGAAAAGGAGCCGGGGAAAAATCTCAGCTCAATTTAAGTCTCATCCAAGGAGCTTACAACTGTAATTAAATCATTAAATTCTTGTCTACGCTTCACAGCGCGTAGAGAAATTAACTTCCCACCAACCTCATTTTCTATTTGAACATGAAATAATGATTTTCTGCCAGTCTAATTACAAAGCCAACATCTGATCAAGCCGGCATCCAGAGGGGATTATCACATGCGCCAGTATTAGAGCTCATTACCAGCTTGAGTGCAGAATTATTACATCTTGTAATTGGATGGTGAGATTTATATACAGATCGGGCCGGTTTCTGTAAGATTGTAATTACAAGGTTCGTTGGTTAGCTACTTATCAGAACTTTGCAGGAAAACAAAACAAATGGCTGAGCGAAATGAGCATGTCATTAACCTGTAACCTCAGAGACGGGGTGGTGGAAAGGGGGGGTGGACCGTGTGTGTGTGTGTGTGTGTGTGTGTGTGTGTGTGTGTGTAATGCTTGTGTCTGCATTAAGGGAAATGGGTTCATCCATTTCAGCACCTGACTGAGCAGCCTGAGCAAAACAGTCTGTTTCATTTATTTAACCTGGGTTATCTGGTCCTGTTACGAGGAGAAGAGGGAGAAAATGGGAGAGAGAGAGACAGAGAGAGAGAGAGAGAGGAATGAGGGAAAAGGAAAAGAAAAGGAGAGGAAAAGACAGAAAAGGAGCAGTAAATGAGCTGTCTCTGCCGCCAGGATGGGCTCAATGTTTCTATTACTTAAGGCTAACAGGCTGTGAAGCTATTCATTCAGAAACTGAGAGGGGGCTATTTGGGCCTGCCAGGAGAGAGAGAGAGAGAGAGAGAGAGAGAGAGAAAGAGAGAGAGAGAGAAGGAAGAAGAAGACAGAAAGAGATAGACAGAGAGAAACAGACAGAAAAAAGAGGTAGAAAGAGAGGAGTGAGACAGACAGACAAGAAAAAGAAAGATAAGCAGAGAAGAGGATAAAGAAGACACAGAGAGAGGAAGAGAGAGAGAGGGGAAGACAGAAGGAGAGGGAGAGAGAGACAGATAGAGACAGACAGACAGAGAAAAACAGAGATAGAGCAGAGAGAGAGAGGAGTGAGACAGACAGACAAGAAAAAAGAGAGAGAAACAGAAAAGAGGATAAAGACGACACAGAGAGAGGAAGACAAAGAAGAGAAACAAAGAGAAGGAAGGAGAGGAAGAAAGAGAGTTAGAGGGGAGAATGATACCAAGAGAGAGAGATGGAGGGGTGAGATGGAGGAGAGAGAGACCTATCGATTGATCTTACTCAACAGTAAGCTTTTATAGGCCTACCTTACTGAAACAAAATACACACAAAACTCTCTCTCTCTCTCTCTCTCTCTCTCTCTCTCTCTCACACACACACACACACACACAAATGAGGAAAAGAAAGAGCACCTTTTGCTAACACCTGATATAAACAGGCAAGTAATCAATGAGAGGGGCTGAGTTAACGCCGGGGGTGAAAGAAAACTGGAGAGAGAGAGGGAGTGAGGGAAAAAGTGAGAGAAAATAAAAATTGCTCAATTACCTTGCCAACACGTTTTTTTCTTTTTCTCCTCTCTCTCCCCCTCTCCCTCTATCTTTCTCCCTCTCTCTCCACCTCTCTCTTTTTCTGGAACAAGTGATTTTGCAGCACAAATCAATGTTGGCAGGTCAGGCAGCCAGCTACTAATCTTGGCATTACAACGCTCCAATCAGAGCGGCCCAGGTAATGGAGTTGTTATTGAACTTCATAGTCAGGATTAGATTCTCAGTGAAGATCAATGCAGCCCTGAGATGAGACTGATAACAGCCTGATAGCCATCTGAATCCCCACAGCTATGCACTGAGCCACACACTCTCTCTCCATCTCCCTCCCGCTCTCTCTCTCACTCGCTTTCTCCGAGAGAAGAGCAAAAAGGAGAGAAGCTAGTATTTCTACCCTCTGTTTCTCTTTTTCCTTTTCCTTCTTTTCAGGTGGAGGAAGAAGAAGTCAGGCTAAACCTGCAGGCTTATTATTCTGTTATTAATCTTACTATTGAATTAATATTAAAAGTTGTTATTGAGGAACTAAGGAACTTGAGGTCACTGCACAACTACCATATACATTAAAATCTATACAATATTTATAAATGCTAGAGGCCTTTTATACTGTGTGAGCATATGATGATGAATTAAGCAATAAATATGGTTCAAAATGACTAATTATACTAACAATAAATATTGTTTAGGACATTTTTTTGGAGGTTAGTTATTCTGCATCATTTTATTCAGACATTTGCAGTTATGTAGTGTTATTTGCTACATAAACATATGGTACGTTTTAAAGGTTTTGTGGTAGAGAGACATTTACAAAGAAAATAGTCAAGAAATTAATGTTACACTTAAATAGCGCCATACCCAATGATGCTTTACAATCAGCACAACCCAATTACACACTTAAAACTCTACTACACACATTGGTAAGACATGGCCAATCACACAGAGCATACTCTCAACCAGAAGCAACCATCCATCCATCCAACCATCCACCCAAAGGACTGCATCGAGCACTAGGGGGGATTACAGGACAGAGTTCTAAACCATATCTGGGAATCACAGATACATACTCTAGGGTAATTTAGAGCCAGTTCACTTAATCTCCATGTTTTTGGACTGTGGGAGGTAACCATAGTCCCTGGAGGAAACCCACACAGACATGGGGAGAACATGGAAACTCCACCCAGATGGGGACTTGAACCCAAGACCTCAGTGCTGAGAAGCGAAAGTGCTAACTTTAAGTGCTAACCACCAAGCCACGGTGCAGCCCACTACATAATAGCAACGCATGAATAAGGAGTGTCAAAGCATCAGATATCCAGAACCCATGGCCTTCAACATGCCAGGCCTATGAAGCTTATGAGTACAGTCAGGGCTAAGAGCTAAGTTACTTTATCACAACTAATGGCATTTTAATCCTCTCTCTTTTCTTCACTTTCTCTAATAGGATTATTAATATCACTTTCTTTTCAAGGGACGCTTGAAGAAATCAACTCCACTGAAGCAGGCCGAGGTCAGAGGTGGCCTCATAGGCTACATCTAATCATATTTCCCTATGCAGCATAAGAAGGCAAAATGTATAGGCTTAATAATTCAATAATTCCACATTCATCAATAGACAGCCATGAGTCGATACGCGGTTAAATCACCGAACTGTGGATTGCAACAGAAGCAGACATTGGACTTTGCGGAGAAGCTTGCGAAGTTGATTTTGTCGAAGTGCACGCTGGTTCTTAATTTATTTCAGGAGCTCCTCACAGCCATTTAGCAAAGGAGCTCTGCAGGGGCTCCCACGACAGAGGCCAATCGATAGCAGATCGATAACCCGGGCGAATCAATCAGCCAGGTTTTCTTCGCAAAATATTTAATTAAACATGGTGGCAAATAACTGCAGGATTTATTGTTTGATGTTAAGAGCATTAGCGATTTCCCTTTCGCCGCGCCGCACCCCAGGCCTGGTCAGGCCCGAGCTTTCCAGCCGCTTAGAGGGTCCAGGGGAATAGCTCAGACACTTTTCCAATACATAATAATGTTTGTATTTATACATGCTTATATGGCCTCTTGACTCTCTCTCTCTCTCTCTTTCTCTCTCTCTCTCTAATCCACTACTCTAGCAGTCATTTTAGTGAGTCAGGGGAGTAGGCCCATAGAGCACCATGCATTTTGATGCCCCCCGTTTAACATCTTAATCCTTTGCTATGGTTCTACTAAGACAGGAGTCAACATATAGCATCTTGGAATGTGTGGATACACTGGATACTTTAGACTTTTATATCTCCAAGTTAAAATATCAACAAATTTGGAAGCACTGGATTCACAGTTCTTAAAAACAGTCTTGTTCAGTTTTTGAAGGTCCCTTGAAATATTTCTATGGATGATGTTTAAGTCAAGCTCAGGTAATCATAGTTGAGTTAAGATCTAATTTTGTAATTAAGCATCTTTCTGTCAGCCAATCCAATAATTGGGACATCAGTCCAATCTAAGCAGTAAATAATACCCATAATGCTTTTCTTTACAGCCTGTATGTGGGCGTACACTTCAGAATAATGAAGTCTACTCTTATATTTACATAGCTTTTATATTAGTTGCTAAATATTAAATATGAGCTGAATATTTGTAAAAATGTATAATTCCATATATGGAAATACGGCTACTATTATTGTGATGTCATATAATTGAGGGGTGTTTGGCTTACAGTAGTTTAGCACTCACATTGTTAAAATTAGATCATATGAATAGAATATAGTGCTATATAGAGCAGCTAATCAGAACAGAGAACACTTACATTGGACTTTCTTAAAAGCACAGTAACAAAAGCAGACTGTTAGTTGTACAGTGTAAAGGCAGGTTGGAAAATAAAGTAATGCAGAAATGAATTATAACCTTTTTTGACATTCAAACCCAAAGAAATGTCATAAATGGATATTAGGAAAAAATGTCAAATAGAAATAAAAACTGTTTTTGGCTCCTTTACAAACAATAAAGAGTAAACCCTTCAAAATCCTTACGAAAAAGACCAGAACATCAATCCTCACTACAATTTCCATATTACTTGCTGTAAAATCTGTAGCAACTGTAAAATAAATCTGGAGTGTACGGAATTCATATCTTCATTGAAAAACACTAACAGAGCCTGAAATGATGGTGCCATGTCAGCTATTTCACACTTACTGTAAAATATCTGTTTCCCAATGTGTCCTAAACTTATGATTTTGTGCTCAGTGTGTTGTTATTGATCACCCCTACCAGAATAAAATAGCAATATTAATAATAATCTATAGCATCCAAATGGAAACCAAACCATCAAACGTGGTGAGGTGCACTTCAGGATGCTGATTGGGCCACACTGAGCGGATCCACATCCATTAAACAGGGACAGAGAGATGCTTTAGGATGCTCTGGGAGTGGCGGATGATAAAAGTGGGGCGTGACCGGCGATGATGAGGCTGTTATTGTTCTCCAAATCGAGTCGTCTCTCTCTGCAGTGGGTGTTTATGAAAGGGGAATTAGGGAGGGCCTGTGTTTAATCATTATGAAGTGGGAGCGGGGTGACCTACCAGCTGAGTCCAGTGCTGCTCCACTGCACACTGGGTAGAAAACAAACGCCCTCAGGCGCACAGCAGCTCACACACTGACACACACACTGAAACACAAAGAGGGTTAACGCAGGCTCCATTTCATGAGTCAACTGTGAGAGCTAAATCTACAAACAATTACTGCAGGGGACAAACAAAAGAGACTGGGTGGCACGGTCTACTCACACCTCTGTGATAGGCAAACAGGCCCATATGTTGGCCAGATCTTTTTTTTCTACTGTGTATTGCGCATGTTCATTGAAGCTGCTGAGAATACCAATGGTATTATACTTCAATGTGTCACTGAGAACAATAGACATGGCATATATAACTACACATAACTACTTTGTACAGTTATAAAGAAATAATAGCACTAATATCTTATAGTAAAGGTTTGCAACTATCAGAAAAGGTTAATTTGCTCACACAATCAATATGTACCATCATAATAAATAGTATGTATGAATAACCCATAACATATTCTATTTCTAGAGACTATATTATTGTATTTTAGCTCATTTTTATTCAGTATAATCATGTTTAATCTCTGCACTAGTCTTGTTACTCTTGAAACTCCAAACAGAAAATCATCAAATCATTATTTTCCCCTCAGTGGTAGCAAAACAGATACAGTCAAGTAAGCTCTACCATTGGTTAGGACTTTAGGAGATGGACTGATGCACAACGGTATTAAATTAAGCTAATTATGTCCACCTGATTCTCACATTCAGATGCTATCAAAGACTTGACTGTATGGATTAGTTGAGCCAAGTAAATGTAAATTAATAAGGATCTGTTATTAACAATGTGAATTTGTAAGATTTGTGAAGTCATATCTTTAAAAACGCTTCACAGGGGTTTTTCTTTCATCAGCATTTCACTGAATTAAACCCACAACACCTTTGGAAGTATCAATAATGGCATCTGGTATCTCAGACTCATCCCACTCTGAGCTTACTTTGAGCTATCATTTAGGTAACGTCTTAATCGTAGACCCACATTGATCTTCCCTGTGACTAAGATCATATCAAGGCCCACTGGCACAGTTAATGCATGCTTAGTGCCACCATTTCCATCTGGATGCTAACACACTATACACCCATAGTACTTGTACAGCCATAAAGTAAATTAACAAAAGTAAAAGTAAATATTACTGCCAACAAGCAAGTGGTGTGCTGGTTTTGCAAAGTATTTTTAAATATTTTAGCTGAGTTCTTTGTACACTCTGTGCTTGCATCCTTATTTTTGGCCTGTAAAGCGAATATGAGTAACATATTTCGGTACAATGCAGCTTTAAGAGTACTATGCTAAATGATATGGTCTGGTCATACTCTAATGTGTTTAAGCCAGTTACTGATTATAAACACAGTCAGGCCATTAACACGCCCTACAAAGTTAACCAAATTGAGGGCTAGAGACTATACTCAGCCCAGTTTTGGAAAACAACACCAATGAACCTTAGTGTTGACCCTGTTCATTATGAACTGTATATTCTTTAAAAAACGATATCCATAGACATGCTAGTTGAGTGCACCTTCAAATGTACATTAAGTACCAATTCTAGTAAGTTTGCAAGTGATGTTTAAAGAACTTCAGTCTGGTGGTCCTATAACAATTTTCCCCCAATAGAACTTCACCAAGCCAATAACCGTTTTGGAACCTTCATGTTTAAAAGTCTGTGTTGTTGGCTATCCTGTAGCTATCAGAGCTGCTGACGGTTTTTATGTTAGTACAGCTGCGTGGCCTGGAGCTGAAGAGAGCACAACAGCTGGGTGAGAGAGAAAACGAGAAAGAGAGAGACCTTTTCAAGCTACTGTTTTATATTTCTTTCCCCATGCATCTATTGGGTACCCTGCATGGCTAAGGAAAATATCTTTACTGTGTGTGTACTCCACACTCAGTGACTTCATCCACTCCTGGACCTTCTTCACCTTCCTCCCAAGACTTCAGTGGCATTTGCTTAAGGCAAAACAACAACAACAAAAAACTCCTCATGGACAAAAAGCCAGCCAGTGTCCTCACTTTACATATAATCGATATGCTCTCACGGCAGGCATCTCCTTGCTATGTATTTTCAAGCACTTTCAAATCACAGACAGTTTCGCATAACTGCACCAAAGGCAATCACATTGATCGGACCACATATGGAAAGTGTCTATGGTCTTTGCTCGATGTAAGTGAAAAGTGTCAGTGGCTCCAGGACTTCTATTAATAAGGCTTTCCGTTGCTCATCTTGATAAGAATGAGCATTCAAATAACTGGTTGGTCTACTCAGAATCAATACATCCACACAGGCCAGAAGAATCTGTCAGAAACACTGCATGAGTCCCACTGGAAGCTGAAGAGTGAAAGAGAGAATGATCACACTTGTTCAGGACTGTGCTGTGTAGGCTATAGACTGACGTGTTGACATCAGTGCAATTAGCAGGCTTACTATAGCATTAGTCATAAGTTAAGATAGTTCTTCATGCTCATAATCAGTACATCAGTAAGCGGACCTGAGGGAGGCCCTTGCCATGGAGCATGCTCAGTAGCCCCTCCCCTCTCCCTCCACCCCTCCCTCCTCCTTCCCCTCCCTCCTCTCCCCTCCCCTCACTTTAAAGCGAGCTTGCATTTTAATTCAGCACTGAAGTTACTTATTTCAGTATCGATCAAGCGTAATGCTGAATCAATGTTCATCTTGTTACCTGGGCTATACCCGTGTAATACAGTGATATCCCCGTCCACAGGAACTCATTCGCTTTGCAAAGGGACTTTACCGTAAAATCGATGGCTGCTTGTGAAGGCAGCTGGAGAAAAGAGAGAGTCCTGCCTGCTTAATAATAACACTCCCAAACCAGCCTGCCTAACAGCCCCTCCTGTGATGAGGAGGATTTAGTCAGGCGAGATCTGAAAGAGGTGACGTAGGACTGCTAAAGAGATAAAGTTCAAATGCTTTAAGGCCTAATGCTTTAATAATAATAATAATAATAATAATAATAATAATAATAATAATAATAATAATAATACTTTTCATTTTATTATTATTATTATTATTATTATTATTAATGTATTTATTTGCTGGTGTATGATAAATAATGGTATATTAACTGAAAAAGGTCACTAATAATAATAATAATAATAATAATAATAATAATAATAATAATAATAATAGTGTGAGTAAAATATAAACAGTGTTTTGAACTTGGATATGGTCGTACAGTTTTTTTACAGATTAATGTACATATTATAAATTAATTATTACAGGAAAATAGCTATAGACAAGTAAATAAGCCTCGTAGTTATTTTATAATAATAATAATAATAATAATAATAATAATAATAATAATAATAATAATAATAATGCAGTTTTAAAGTTAACTGTAGGTTAAATATTTCATCTCGTGTTGGTAAACAGCACTAAATGAAAGTGACCCCGCCCGGCTAATAGAGCAGCGGGACCCCCGCGAGACCGCCCGCACCCAGCACAGCTCGCTGGGACGGCGAGGAGCCACGTGACACTGCGCGCGCTCTCTCACACCTTCTCAATCAATTACCGCGGCTGTTACTGTTACAGTTACTGTTACACCAGCCTCCACATCGCCCACACAGCCAACCAACAACCACCGACCAACCTCCCCTTCAGCCGTAACGCCTGAGAGAAGCGCCGCTAAAGCAAACAACGCGGTTATATCTGAAGTGACTTCAGCTCCGGGCCGGTCAGCGCTGGTAAACACTGAGCCCTGGCGGAGAGCACGCGCTCAGGTGAAGCACGTGGCCTTTAGAGTCTGATGTAAACCACCTGTAGATGTTAAAGAGGACAGGCTGCCTCTCTGCTCGCTGATTTTGGCGTTTGTTGAGGGCTTTTAATAAGTCGCAGTTCATTGACTAGCCTTCATTTACTCCAAATTGCAGTGTGTCCGGGGAACTGTTAGAAATCTCTCTCTCTCTCTCTCTCTCTCTCTCTCTCTCTCTCTCTCTGTGTGTGTGTGTGTGTGTGTGTGTGTGTGTGTGTGTGTGTGTGTAAAGTTATTCTAATATGCGTGATTGATTGGTGTAATGTAATTAAAATCGTATTATTTAAATTATGCTAACAGTAAAGTAAAATTAAACTTTAGACCTTCTGAAAGTACACTTGCTTCGTGGTTCAATCTACAATTCATTTTTGAAGCTATTTCATTTATTGGATTAATCCTCTCTGTCATTTCCACATCGATAGATTCATTAGCCTACTTTTTATTTCACATTTTAATTCCATTTGAATGGAATGGCTTATTGGAGATAAGCAGTGATAAGTTCTGGTTGTCTTAAACAGAAATAAGGTCAGTTTTACTCATAAAGTACACTGTAATACATTAGCTTTTGGGGCAGAGAGTGGAGGGCGGTGATGTGGAGTAAGTTAGGACCCTCCTGCTCTCTTCTAAAAGCCTCCACTCTGAGATAATCAGAGGACATTGCTGGCTAAAAGCAGTGAGACCGTCACCTCCAGGCCTGGTAAAGCCCCGCTCAGGGCTCAGGCTGCCGGCTGCAGTGTGCTGTGTGTCGCCTGAGCGCTGGAGATGCTGGAGCGGCCTGATTGCGGAGAGTCCCTGTTTGAAGCCTTTGATCGCGACTCTTTCTCTGCCATTTCATCATTTGCGACGAGTCGCGCGTGTGTGTTGCGTAAGAAAGCAGCAGCTCCGAGTTTATTTGGATGCTGGAGAGTGAGGAGGACTGTGTCATCTGGAGAAATACAAGCCCTCTAACCAGTGACACAAATGAATGAATTACTGCAGAATGGAGATGCACCTGTGTACAGCTAACAGGACTGTCACGAGCTTCTTATTAATGTCTAATAGACAGGATGGACGGCATTCAGTACTGTGTGTGTGTATATGTACATTGGCAGTATTATGCACACACACACACCTGAAAAATAGTTCATGATTTAATTATGTTTAAGCAGCTGTAAACGAATAAACTGTCTTATAAAATTAAAGCATTTTATTCAGAAGACACTTAATATATAACAGCACCGTGTTTTCAGTGTATAAAAACAAATATACATTTACAAAAATTTATAAATATACATAAATATAAATATTACATTTTAAAATATGTGCAGTGCTAATAGATTTAACAGGTTTTAAAACATCCACTATATTTTTGTCATTGTTTATTTTTAATTAATATAAATTACATTTGTTTATATAATAATAATAATAATAATAATTATTATTATTATTATTATTATTATTATTATTATTATTATTATTATTATTATTATTATTAAGACATTGTGGCATTTACAATAATAATAATAATAATAATAA
>BRDA01029386.1:0-16769 GCA_036984385.1 Crenuchus spilurus | reverse complement strand
TAAAACACTACAGCGGCAGATAATAAATGTACAAAATGATTCAGATATAATAAAAATATTACAAGATAATGAATAGAAAGGTTTAAATTAATTAATTCATTAAAGAAAATGTTGACTTAAAGAGTAATGACTGGAGCTATACATGATTATAAAATGATGAGATGACATAATAATAATAATAATAATAATAATAATAATAATAATAATAATAATAATACTTAATATATCAAAACTGAAAATCTTATCATGAGGATCATTACATGTAAAAATACCTTTTGTTAACTATTTCAGAACATTAAATTAGCTTAGATTAGGTTAAAGTTTATTGTCATTGTGTAGAGTAAATGAACAGAGCCAATAAAATGCAGTTCGCATCTAACCAGAGTGCAATGGTCAGTGTAATTTAAATAAAGTGTAGTAAGTAATCATTGAGATAGTACAGTGAGTTGAAGTGATTTGAATGTCTGTTGCAAATAAAAATATATGCATTATTAAGAGAGTACATGTATGTGTGAGGTAGCAGATGTAAAGTATATGAACATTGTAGAGGTGCAAGGATGCAGTTAAATGGCAGCGCAATTATAAAGTTCAAATTAAAATGGCAGTGCAGAGTTCAGTAGGCTCACGGCCTCTGTGAAGAAGCTCTTCCTGAGCCTGCTAGTGTGTGAGCAGAGGCTCCTGTAACGTCTGCCAAATGGGAGAAGGGTTAAAAGTTCATGGTTTGGAAATGTCATTGATGATGTTTCTCACCCTGCTCAGGCAGCGTTTGTGATAAATATCCTGAATGGTGGGAAGTTAACAGGCTGTGATGTGTTGGGCAGTTTTCACCACCAGTTCAAATGATTTGTGGTGGATCTGCTGTGGAGCAGTTGCCGTACCACACAGATGCAGTATAGAAGGTAGAAGTTCACCAGGATCTTAGGACACTGCTGGAAATCTGCTGTGTATTGTATATTTCAAGGAAAATTGCTATCAAACTAGATAGATAGATAGATAGATAGATAGATAGATAGATAGATAGATAGATAAGTACTTTATTAATCCCTTGCGGGAAATTCAGGAAACTAATGAACAATAATGTATATTTTTGTTTTATAGTCTGGTAGAGTACTATATATTTACATCTAATTTGAACTGGAATATCATATAAAACCATTTCAGACAATACAGATTCAGATTGGGCTGACTATTAGTGAATGAAAGACTCAGTGATGGCTCTAGCACAATATCAGAGATTTTAATACACTATTGATAACTTTAGCGCAACTTCATTAATGGCTTTAGTTAATCATTAATGAAGTTAGTTAGCGTTCTGGGCGGGTCGTGGACAGATTGTAAAAAATAAATAAATTTTAAAGCCATTAAAAAAGTTAATGCTTATCTGATTTTGTCCTCGTCTTTTAAATTGAAAACACACACAGAGAGGCAGGTGTCAGACGCATGCAGCCATTGTGTGCTGTATTCTCGTTGCCATGGTAACCACCGTTTGCTGGTTATCAGTGTTGCCAAGTCCGCTTATTATAAGCGACTTTGGGCTTGTTTTTTTCTAAAGTCGCTTGCAAATCTCATGAATGGCAGGTTGCGGTTTTTTGAGCTTGTTTTTGAACGTGAAGTTGCTTATTTGGGCTTGACTTTCTTTCAGAGTGAAAGTTTTTGATTATCTCCCAGCTCCCCATAATAAAAGAAAAGATGAGAAGCACAAAAAATCTACACACTGAGGCTAACAAACATGGGTTTCAGTGCCCCAAAACACAATGACACAAAACAAAGAAATGAGCTAAAAATAGCCACCTACGTAGCCTGCCAATTTTTATATTAAAAGTGTTTAGCATAATTTTTGTTTTGTTTATGTATGATGTCGTAATAAATATTTACCTTTTTACTGTTTAAAAGCGGCCTCTGTTTCACAGAATGTGGTGGGTTGCCAGTTGGACTTACTTTGGACTTGTTTTCATGGAGCTGGCTGCTTGTTTCTATCATGAGATCTGGCAACACTGCTGTTTACTCTTCTGTTTAAATTTGTGATGACGTTCGGAGGCGAAGAATTGGGTGTTAATTTTATGCTACATGCTTTTAACAGTTTATAAGTATTTAATAATATGTAATAATGTATTATTTTTTAAATAATAAATATAAATGTTATTATTTTATTATTAATAACACTTAAGTTATTATTAGTATATTATAATCATATCATAATTTTTAAGTAATGTATTAATATTTATTAATAATATAAATTTAATTTATGTTCCAGCATCGCCTCAAACCCCCCGAATCAAGCCAGTCGTGTGTCCCCTGAAATCTCTTTACATGCATATGTATGTTTAAATGTGTTTTTGAAGGCTATTTTTCAAAAATAAATTTGTTTGGTTTGTATTCTATAAAAGTGGGTCTTGACTTAATGACCATGAGAAAATGTCCCGAGCTGAGACCAGTTGAGAACCCCTGATCTAGAAGCCCATGCAGCCCTCCAGTTGAGTTGATTTCAGAAGAAACAAGGTGTGCACACTGTCCATTTCTATAGAGAACAGTGTGTAGTGGTGTTAGTGTGTTGGCTACATTAATCTCTTCAGCCTTCATAGTAAATATATCTTGTCTGATCAGATACATTTGAGGTAAAGGAGTAGAAAGTTGTGTAAATTTCACCTAGCAGGCTGTGGTCAGTTTGTTTTTTGACCCATACACCCTCTAAACTGGAGGAGGTGCGTCACTGCTCAGAGAGAGAGAGTGGAAAGACAATGCTAATGGTGGAACACTCATCCTCATTCTCGCTGTTTATAATCAGGCCTAACGTGAGCATGATGTACAGTAGAGATAGGGAGTGTGTGAATGTGTGTGTGTGTGTCACCACATCTTCTGAGCGACTCTTTCCAGCAGCCCCAGCACTTTCCAGTGGCAAAAGAAACTCTCCCCCTCCTTCACTTCTATCACTTCATCTGTTTATCCTCTCATCTCTCTCGTCAGCATAGCCATCCCACTCTCTCTCTGTCTCTCTCTCTCTCTCTGTCTCTCTCTCTCTCTCTCTCTCTTCACCTCAAGCCACCACTGCCCACCATTCTGAGCTTGTTTACTTCCTCCTTCTCTGCCGCTCTTTCGTTCACTCTTTTGCCTCGTCCTACTTGTCTTCTGCTTCTTTGTCCCGCCCCCCAGCCTTCTTCCTCATATGAAACATTGCTTACTATATATAGAGTTAGATAAATATCTATTGGTAGGTATTAAACTCTGTCCTGTTTATTTTGCTGCATTGTTTAATCCAGTATAACGTAACATATTAACTCATGGGAGTTTTTGACTGACTTCTAGTCTTAATTTTGCTTTTCTAAGAGTAGTTTCATGTAATTGCTACATATTTTAAAGCACCAACTGGATAGTAAGCAGAATGATATGAGGAATGTAAACAGTAAGCCATAAAAATACATGCATAGTCGCAGTAGTGGCTGATACTCCCAATAAGAAAGAAAATTAACAATTGAATACTTATATGGTTCTACAGGATGTTTGATTAAAACGTTCATAGCTCCTAGTCATAGTTTCACAATAAGCCTGTAAAAATGTAAATTATAAGGGGTTAACTAAATAACATTCTACATAGTTGATGACTAGTAAGACTTTTTACTTTGTAATATAAAGTGACTAGATTTCTGAAATAAACAAGTTCTACTTTCAGCCCTCCTTGTAAAGCAGCTCCCATAAAATGAATAAACAGATACTGATGTTGACTACACAGAGAGAAAGTTCACAACACCTGTCTAAGGGAAAACACCTTCCAGGTCTTTGTGTTTAGCAGTGAAAGTGATTGTAGCTGCCCTGTGTTTGTGCACACGTGCATGTGGATGGGATGAGGGAAGTAGGAAGGCAAACAGGCATGTAGGCCATCCAAACATTGTTGTGAAATGATTGGATGGGGTTTTTACAGTCCTATGCCATTTATAGAAAACAATTGTCTTTCTTTAATCCTTTTTCATCCTCCGAGCAATTGATTACACAGATTCTGTCGGACTGTAAAGAATATTTCATGAAAGTTATCAAAAACTGTTTGTAAGACAAATCACCTGCTCCAGCTGTAACCCTGAGGTTACCTTGAGTCTTGAAAAGTTTTTTTCTGCTTATGTTTGTGTTGATGTTATTGACTCTTTCTAAACTCTGAAGTTTTACACAGCGGTATTCTATAAAACTAGATGAGCATGTAGTAGAAGTGGTTAGTAGACAGCAGCAGACAGCACCATCTATAGACTGCAACAAACACAGTGTGAAACATCTGCTTGTCTGCTCTGCTGTTATTATGGTGTGTTATTAATTCAGTCAAAAAATGGGACATTTCTGGGGACAGGCCACCAAACATGGGGACTGTCCCAGGAAAAAACAGGGATTCCTTGTCATAAGTCATATCAGTCAAAGTGTATTTCCAAGCTATTCACCAAGCCATATTAGTTTCACATTAGCTGATTAATAATCCTTGAGATTAACTCAGCAGGTATAGACATTAGACAGTAACTCTATATGTTGTTTGTAGTAAACACAGACTATGGCTGTAAGAAAATATTGATACACTTGAGTACTGCAATATTATGTACCAATTCTCAAAAACCCAGTATGGACTTGTAAGAGTATCAAAATGTTTTGTGATACATATTGTATTGCCAGGTTCTCACCAGTACCAACCTACAGGGTTAAAAACCTACATGCACTATGGAGAAGATAAAACCAAATGCGCTATAGGGTAGTGTTGAGTAAGGCTGTTATGTAGAAGGAAATGTTTAGCTGGTGTCTGTGGGGTAAGGAAGTGGGCTGGGCGGGGGCGGGGGCGGAGGGAGGTGTGGGAGGAGGCGAAGGAGGGAGGGAGGGAGGAGAGAGGGAGGAGTGGAGGAATGATTACTTCTTTTTCTTCCTCCCCTCCACCAACACAGCAACCAAAACTACGTTATCAGTTTGTTCCTTCTTATCGGCCATATACTGACAGAGGTTCAGAGAGCGCGAGAGACAGAGACAGAGCACGAGAGAGAATAGACAGAGAGAGAGAGAGAAGAGGTCACACGTCATTATCAGAATGACAAAGACTGCACATATAGCGGCTATGGATTACTCTCACCTGTGGTTGCCAGGTATGTGCGCAGACTCCTTGTGAGCTTGCTAGATTGGTGTTTTCTGGGTGCAGTAATGCTAATGAAGCTGAAGACTGGACAAGCTCCATTGCTAAATACTGTCTACTGAAAGTGATTCAATCAATACTGACCAGCGACCAGCGATTATTAGGTGCTAATAATTATGTGGAAATGGGTTAATTTTATATGAACTCTGCTTTTTATGTAGTAAATTGTACTTTTGTGCACTTTAGAGGTTTAGGTTTAGGTCTGTGATCTCTAGGAGTGGAGTGTGGATTTTGTGAGGGTCATAGTTAGGAGTCAGACGCTGCACTGTTATAGGAAAGGTGTGAAAGTGCTAAGCACTCATTTTCTCTTTTACTTCTACTGATCGTATAGGTGCATTTTGTAGTTCCACAGTTACAGACTGTAGTCCATCTGTTTCTCTCCATCCTGTTCTTCATTGATCAGGACCACTGCTGAGCAGGTAATATTTGGGTGATTGATCACAGTGACTCTGATGTGGTGGTGTTTTAGTGAGTATTGTGACTAGTGTGTGACTAGATGAGACAGAGCAGAGCTGCTGTAGTTTTTAAACACTTTGTTCACTCTTACTTGTTTCTTCCACTTTCTTGATGTAAAGTGAGAGACAGTAGCTCATCTGTTGCTGCACAGTTTGTACTGGTCATCTTCTAATATTAGCCTGTCGATCAGTGACACTGAGGTGTTTAATGCTCAAGAGATCTGCTGTTGTGACTGATCCACTCCTACCAGAACAGACACCAACACACCACCACCAAATCAATGTCACTGACAATGATGAGAATGAATGTGGTGGTCCTGTGCAGGTCCTGACCATTGAAGAACAGGGTGGAAGTACCTTTAAATAAAGTGCATAATTATAGTCTTAAATAGTATTTTACAGTGATTATGGGTAAATGCAAATGAGTGCAAATTTGCTTTAGAACATTCTCTGACAGTACCATAATAGAACATGTTTGTCTGTGATTCTGATTTAATTCATACTTTGTACATGTGAACTGGAAACCAGTTAATGTATCACCCAATATTTCCACAAGTTTCTTAGAAAAGATACTGAGCACAAGTATGTAATGCTGTTTCAATATTGGACATCAGTTATACTTTGGAGACAAGAAACACTTTTCTAACTGGCGAGCATATGTGCATTATTTTCTATATAACAGAGCACATAAAGTAGATCACAGACACAGCAGCCAGAGTAAATATCAGCTTATTGACAACTTGTGATAGAGTAGCTACTACAGCAGCCAGTGACAGACAAAAATTAATAATTTTGTGGTGTTTTGATTCATGTTTTCTTTCTACACATACACAAAAATGTGGTAACCGGGGTATGAGCAGTTTAACGGCCTTTGAGGTGTCCTGTTATGCCAGATTAGTGGACTTGTTGAGTTCTGGTTTGATTTCTCTCTCCACCTTGTTTATTAAATTTGTATAATGGCACCCCTGTTTTTGTTATCCCTTACTGAAAAGACACCGTTGACTGCAAATAGTTTCCATTTTGAAGAAACACAATCTATATAAATAAATATAAAAATGTATAAATATATAATATATAAAGGGCAGCCGTGGCCTGATGGTTAGGGGTCAGGTCTTGTGACTGGAAGATTTTTCTGGGCAGATCATGACTGAAATGCAATTGAACAAGGCACCTAACCCCCAACTGCTTCCCAGGTGCTGTGGATATTGCTGCACAAGTTCCGCTGTGTGCAAATCACACTGGCGAAAAAAGAAATGTAATAACATTTGATTAAAATTAAATTGGGCATAAATTATGTTGGCCATAATAAATATCCACCATTAACAATGATTGACTATACAAATTATTGGCTAAAACTTTCGGTTATCAAAATGACAGCATTTTGAGATCAGTCAAGAGAGACTTGTGTGATATAACCATTATAAAATAAATTATAAATAAACTTATTCTGTCAAAAAATTGATTATACAGATCAGAATGGCTTGTTTCTGTATTATTAACATTCCCTGTTCACTGCGTGTTAAAGCAATTGTAGGTAAGAGCTGAAGGTAATTCTAATCATCTTAGGAAGGACGTAATGGCTTTTATCAGAAAGGTCACTGGAGGTCATGACTAGACTAAAGAGTAGAATGAATGAACTGATGAAGCAGAAGGAGAGGATAATGATTTAGGAGATGAGGGATGGAGGCAATAAAAGAGGAGTGGTAGAGGGATAATTGGTATATCTATACAAGAGGTGACACAGCTCCAGTGGCTAGGATCAGTATTGATACCAGAGGGGACAGCAGTAGAAAAGACTGGACTGAATGAATCTGATCGACGTGAACTGCTTGGCTTGTATAGGTATCACAGCTTCTTTCTTTGAAATGCAGGATATATTACAGTGGAAGTATTATGCAAGTTTTATCAGTTCAGTAGTAAATAAAAGGCCACTATGTTTCTTTCTGCACCATATTTTAGTCATATATGTCACCCCGCCAGGGAAAACCAGATCAAAGTCATTCAGGTTTTTTTTTTTCAAATTTTTTTTTTTTCAAAACTACTTTTTTTGTGAATTTAAGTTTTGTTTTTGATTAAAATATGTACTCTAATAGATATCTGAGACTATTATCTTTCATTTACAGCAATAATACAGAGTGGCTAAGTTTTGTTGCTAATGTGAGTGACATGATATTGACACTATATCTCAATAAGTTGCCAGTGACTTTGGCCTGGTTTTTCCTCGCGGGGTCACATATTTGAGTAATTTATATGGTATTTTTATATGATTTTAAGAGGTTTCTATTAAATAGTTAATTGTAAAGTATTTATGATTATACTAGTGCATATCAAAAAATTTGAATATTGTGAAAAAGTTCATTGTTTTTCATAATTCTGTTCAGACAGGGAAATGGTCATATTTTATAGTGACATTTCAAGCCTTTTTTTGTTTTTCTGTTGATCAGTAAGACTTACAGTTCAGAGAATTTATAAACATATGGACAGACAATCAGAAAAACAGAATCTCAAATTATTAGAATATGTCATTTAGAGTTATAAACAGTAAAACAAAAAAAATGCACGAGATGTAACTGTACTTGTAATGAATATAAAATATATGACAGTTTACCGTTTGAATTAAATGATGATCACAAATGAACTTTTTTATGATATTCTCATTTTTGGAGATGCACTATTGTATATATTTGCTTCCTTAAATGGTTCAGCTCCACTTTATTTTAGTGACCCATTTTAGATAAAACACCTCACAGTAGGGTTAGGATTATGTTTTGCTATGAGATTAAGATTAGGTTTAAGATTATGTTTTGTGTTGAGATTAAGGTAACAGTTAAGGGGTAGGGGAACTCACTGCAACCTTGACCGGGATAAAGCATTTAAAATAATGGATGAATGGATGGATGGTTAGAATTAGGATTTGGGTTGAGGTTAAGATTAGGGTTAGGATGTAGTTCATGTAAGTAATATATCAGTCAGAATTTCACCATGCATGTGGTTCATTGGTTCTGTGTATATAAATATGGCATTGTTTTACTAATTTTATTATAGTTTTTAATAAAAATGTTTAATTTATTATAGTTATTATAGTATTAATAGTAAAAGTATATATATGATTGAGTGGGACATATTACTGGGAGTATTCAGGCCACCCAGAGTAAATGTGTGTCTGTATGTGTATGTGTGTGTATCACAGTGTGTGTGTGTGTCTGTGTGTGTGTGTGTGTGTGTGTGTGTGTGTGTGTGTGTGTGTGTGTGTGTGTGTGTGTGTGTGTGTGTGTGTGTGTCTGTGTGTGTGTGATTATTAATAGCCATTCTGACAGTAAGGGCTTGGTTTAACACGTTGTACTCGCAGTCTAAGGGGAAATAGAGAGGGAAGTGAGATGCAGGCTTTTGGCCTACAACACTTTAACTTCATCATGAATAATTTACTCCACAATCACTTCATATGAAACTGCAGCAAATGTGCAGAGTTCAGATGTAAATATCAGTTAACTGTTGCACAGACTAAATTTCTCATACTCAGATATGTCAGTCACTTCTATAGTCTAACATTCAGTACTTATAAATGCAGTTTGAGTTGCACCAATTTGCACCAAATTACTGTAAAGCCGGGAAACATGCCACAATATTTTTGGGTAATATTAATTTGTTATTTTTATTTTTTCCCCGTTGGAAGTTCAGGGTGATGTTAAACAACATAATAAGCCATTTTAGAGACACATTAGAAAGAAGCAAGAATTGTGCTTTTAGATGATATAGATCAAAGAATCATTAATAACATGAACCAACAAGATAAAAAAGTACAATTCTGATGTCAGTTTGACTTTAAATTAAAGGTCCAATACTGGCCACAAAAAATTTTCAAGCAATGTACATAAACTGATCAACTCAAAAATAATATAGACATAAAAATATTGTTAATAAAAATCATTTGGTCATAAAAATCATATGTTGGTCATTTGATGTTGTAAACCTGGTCCACGATATAGTCGATAATTTTTAAGAAATATTGATCTAGTTAGCGATGTCACAGCCATGAACACATTTCCATCTACTGTAGTTTATAACTTTGATTTGCCCATTCATGTTAAAGTGATAAGTTTTAAAATAAGTGATAAGATATTACTGCACGTTTCAGCTCCAGCTGCTTTTTAGGCAAGGCATAGTACAGGGAGACCCATCCATTTTTTAGTCCTAAAGGCACATTAACAAAACCTTTTTTAATTTTTCTTTTTTTTCTTTTTTTTCTTTTTTAATATATATATATATATTTTTGCCCACACAAACATTAAATTGACTGAATTACAAATGAAAAAGCAAATGTATATAAAATATACATTATCTATAATGTATAAAATCTTTAAGAAATATATATTTCCTCAGATACTGGTCTACTTGTATTAGTTCAAATCATTTTTATAGTAGAGATTATTTTTGCTGATGTATTGTATGAGATGCATCTGGAATACTAAGGACTTTAATGATATCCTCTAGTCACAAAAAGTGTGACATGCTCATACATGTGTATTAAAACTAGCACCTGCTCTTGATGCAATCTGGAAGTGTTGCTGAAACTTCACTCTGAGCTTTCTGCCCAGCTTATTGCTAGCACAGCACAGTGTGGACTTCTGCGTTTTTACCCAGCTTCGCCTGAGGAGTGAGGGGACAACGCAGGGGGTTTTCTACAGCTTTACTTCCTTTTCCCGATTGGTAATTTCTCCCTCTAATTCCCTGATGTCAGGAGTGTTGTGGTATCTGTAAACCCAGTCCAGAGGTAGAGGTACAAATGACCCTGCTTGATGTCCTCAAAGGGTAATGTAATGCTGGAGTGTGAAGATGTCAGGATGCAGCGGTGGGATCCAAACAAATGTATTTATGACAGAAAAACTTAACTTAAATAAAACACTTAGACTGTGAAAACAAAACAAAGATGAAGCAAGGGCGAGCTGGAAAACATGCACTGTATGACCACATAAGAACAATCAGTAACTGACAAAAGACTAGAAACATAAGGGAGCTTAAATAAGACACTTAATCACAGGGGGAAATTGACACTCAGGGCTGAGGGATCACAGGAGACAGGTGCAACACATTAACCTAACCCGGAGATGTGACAGGGAGGGGACATGTAGAATGCAAACAAATTGCACATGGGGATCGAAAACAAAATCATAAGGAACATGGCAGGGGACGTGACAGGTGAGCTCAAGCACCAAAAGTTTCAAGACCAGCGCTGAATGTTTTTTGAAAGTGAAAATAAAGTTTATGCATTCTCGTCTCAAACTACATAGATCAACCAGACATTCAACAACCGCTGTAACTGATAACCCATAAAATCTCAGTCATTTTACAGCCTAATGTTGTATGTATGAATGTTCATAATCTAACTGTAATTATTCCATATACACTGTCTGTGGACACTGTCTTTAGTAATGTGTATTGGTTCTCATCATTAAGTATATAATGAAGCTTTGTTAAGTTGTATTAATGCAAAACTGCTGGACTCTGGCCACTTCATTAGGTACACATACTTTGTATCTACACTTATTGCCCATTTGATCAGCTCCACTGACCATATAGGAGCACTTTGTACTACACAGATCTGTTTCTTTCTATGCTTTATTAGCCTTCTTTCACACTTTTCTGAAATTATCAGGACCCTCACAGGCCCACCACAGAGCAGGTATTATTTGGGTGGTGGATCATTCTTAGCATTGCAGTGACAGTGACATGGTGGTGGTGTGTTGCATGTATTTTGCTAGTACGAGTAGATCAGACACAGCAGAGTTGCTGGAGATTTTATACATCATGGTAGCTCATTGTCCACTCTTTCAGATACACAAACTCTTTGGCCCACTTCGTAAAGTCAGACACAGTAATTCATCTGTTTTGCACAATTTGTTTTACAGAGAAACTGGTGGACTACAATCTATAAAAAAGTATTGACCTATACCAATATTTGCATTTCTTTGTAGGTTACTTGAAGAGCGATATATAATATATCATAGAGAACATTTCACCATGCACAGAACAATAAGCATACAAATGCTATAGAACAATTTCTTGTTCTTAGGAAAGTTGAACAAATAATCTTTTTAATAGTTTTGAAAAGAACCATTTCACCATGCAAAGAACCAGAAACATGCATCTCATGGCTGTATATAGAACCATATCCTTTTCCAAAGAACACTTAAAGAATAATTTCACCATACAGTAGGGGTGTGTGATATTGACAAAAAATTATATCTCGATCATTTTTGTCATTTTGATGATAAGGCATTTTTTGTACTTAAAATAAAAACATTGAAATCACCAGTGCAAATATAAAAGCTTTAATAATGGGTATTTAAATGCAATTAATGTAATCAGTGTTAGATCAGCAAAATCAAATTATTTTCATATTAGTGTCAATTGTGACCCCGCCAGGGAAAACCAGGTCAAAGTCATTCTTTTTTTTCAAAACAACTTTTTTTGTGAATTTAAGTTTTGTTTTTGATCAAAATATGTACTACGATAGATATCTGAGACTGTTATCTTTCATTTACAGCAATAATGCAGAGTCATTAAGTTTTGTCACTAATGTGAGTGACATGATATTGACACGATACCTCAATTGTGACTTTGGCCCAGTGACTTTGGCCTGGTTTTCCCTGGCGGGGTCACAATTAGTTAAAAATTAACTGTATTAATTGCCACAATATTCTGTGATTAATCATGATTAAAATTATGACTCAATTTCTTTAAATGCTGATATTTCACTGTATTTTTGGGAGGGAGACAGTAATAATTAGTATGTTGTGTCTGGCAGCCGTTGTTACTGTATTATAATATGTTAGGGTAGTTTTAATGCTTTTAAAATTAGAATAGTTTAATGTATTACTGAGTTACTGAGTTTAATTGAGAGCTTTAGTGGAGGAAATGAACTCTAATGTAGCTCCATATCCCACCTTCAACAACTAGGAGGCAACGTGCCATTGTGTGTGTGTGTGTGTGTGTGTGTGTAATAATGCTTTGTCTGAGGAAATTGAAGCATTGGGGAATGTCGCGATGGCTCCATAGGTAGCTTGCTATATTAGCATCTGTGCTAACTGACCATGCAAGCAGCCATGAACCCACACACAACAAACAAACTTGGGGAGGCTTGAGTGAATGCAGGGTTAGCCTATGCTAGCAAACTGCATGAGCTCAGCAGTCTTTAATAAAGCATGAGCTAGTAAATACATGGAGTAAAGGTGTTTTGATTGTTGTTTTTCCCAGTGGTTTGCATACTCGATAACATCAGCTAGTGCATCGTTTACACAGCAATTAAGGTATTATTGTAGACGATATATATCGCACACCCCTACCATACAGTGAACCAATTTATGAATTATGCACACTAAAGATCCTTTAAAGAACCACTTTTTGGAATAGTGTAGAGAAGAATTATTTCAATGTGCAAGGAACCATAATCATGAAAATAGTTCTTTGCCGTCTCTATGTTGTAAATAGAGCCATTAAAAACTTTAAGAACTACTTCTTCATACAGTGAGCCACATTGAGGATGATATGCACTAAAGAACCCTTGAAGAAACATGTTTTTAAAATTGTAGGTAAATTAAAGGATTATTGATATTGAATTCATTGATTTTTGGTGAGTGTTGTTGAGTTGAATCAGTGATTGTAAAACGCCGTCTCGTTGGGCAAGTGTGTGGTTTATCATCTCATCTTTTTATCGTGAGGAAAGAGAGGGAAGAGAGAAAAGAGAAAACTGATAGCTGGGGGAGTTTGAGGGTTGAGGGGTTGATATGCAGGTGGCTGATATAATTAGTCAGTCGTTGGGGTGATTTGCATATATTTCACAAAAGGGAAGTAAGTGTGTCTGTGTTAGAAAATGTGGTCCATCTGTGAATGTTTGTTCTTGTCAGATGAAGAGTGTCTGTATCAGACTTTATGAAGCGTTATTTGCTGTATTTTGTATTGATTTATTTATATGCACTACCACTCAAAAGTTTGGGGTTAACCATTACACTAAGCAATTCCCACGACTACTCATACTTTCGCTTCAGAAGAAAATTCTTTGTTTCTATCTTTTTGGACACTATAATAAAATCCACAAATGCTGTTGCTCCAGATGATAATCTTCGGTGGTAGAACAGCCACCTAGGTAGCCACCAGGTAGACAGTGTCACAGATTTGTAACTCAGTTTTGCTACCTCCCTCAAGTTGTACAGCTGTTTGCTTTTTAGCACATATTTCACAGAAGACATCATAGGACTTCGTGATTTAATAGTGTTTATTGAGGTTTTTTATTGACTAATATCTCCTATTCTTCAACTTGTGGGAGACACCAAAACTGAGCTAAAAACAGTGGCACTGTCTTACCCTTCTACCATAGAAGATTGAGTATCTGAAGCAGCATCATTTGTGCATTTTAGTCTCCAAACAGATATAAACAAAAATTTGTAGTTATTCTGGTATTCATGCGATGAAAACTTTAATAATTGCATGGAACGTATTGTGTTTGATTGTTTTAAAGGTGCAATATCAGTCAGCAATACTGTTTTTTTCCCTCTAGTTGGAGCCCAACACGCCCCATCTCAGGAGGGCATGGCTGGGGCCGTCCCAGGGCCCCAGTGTACTGAAATAGGAAGTGTTATGATAAAAAGTAAAAAATTTGGTTGATGTTTGGAGTCATTATTTTCAGTAAAATCAAAGCCATTCAGTTCTAGATGAATGTAAGAAATAATTATAATATTCTTGCTCTGGGCAACTTTACTTTAAGCGCTATAGATTATTCTAAAGCAACAGTGAAAGCTGAAGAACATCAAAAATTCAGTTTTAATCAATGTTACAAAAGCTTTGTCCAAACCTATTTTAGATTGCTTTACAACATGACAGTTTGAGGTAAGTGTAGCTTTTACTGTAGCTATAGTGAAGCTTTAGTATAAAACTAAAGAAGCAAACTTTAGACACAGTCTGGAAAAAAATTATTTAATGTAGTTGAGATTGGTGGTCTTTTAGTGGTCTAAGCATAATGGCACATGTATCTCATCCCAGGCTGGTTGGTTTGTCGTAATAGGAGAATGTGATGTTCTGAGCCTAGCGAGTTGCTTTGACTCATGTCTGTGGTGTGAGATGAGTGCCAGTCTCTGAGGAGTCACACCTCTGAAACTCAGATTTTGACTTATAATGTTCTTTCCCACGTTGATTGAAATTTTTCATACTTCAACAACACAAGGTGTTATGGACGATACTTTCTCTTTCCTTTTAGAAATTCCCCGTCTATCTTTGCCACTCTGTCTGAACTTCAGGCCACTTCAGCTGCAAAGAAAAGCATCTTCTGAAGTCTGTCTTTGTCTCTCTGTTGTAGATATCAGAATGTCAAAGCCAGTAGAAGTTGAGGATCCAGGGGCAGACTCTCCCATGGAGAACACAGGAGGTAAGGTCATGTGAGGGTGGCAGTTCTTGGAACATTATTTTTTGGCCAAAATTAAATTCCAGTAATCCATAACATTAAGATCTGTGGTAAAGGCTAATATACTGACAAACCAAAACAGCTCCAGCCCTCCAAGTCATGAGCTCTACAAGACCTCTGAACATGTCTTTTGGTATTTGGCAAGTACGACAATATCAGTAGATCCTTTAAATCCTGAAAGTTGTGAAGTGGATCCACAGATGTTTGGACTTCTTGTTCCAGGACTTTTCACAGATGCTTACATTGAAATCTGGAGAATTTGGTGGCCATCATAGTGGTTATCATCGACCACTAGTCTGACTGTAACTATTTGGACCTTCTTAAAAAGTCTTTACATTTGCATATTTTTCTCCAGCATCTAACACATCATCTACAAGAATCAACACATATTTAACACGACTCAAGTCAAGTCTTTTTTATATTCTGTCCAATGCAAACCAAAAAAGAATCATACAGTACCTGGCAAAAGTTTTGACTTTTCATTCAATGTTTTAATTGTATTTTATTTGTCACACTGTAAATGAATACTGAAGTCATTCAGACTCTGAGTGAACACATAATGAATCATGTAGTAAATTTTAAAGTATTAAACAAACCAAAACATGTTTTAGATTTTACTTCAAAGTAGACACACAACTGATGTCTCAAACACATTAAGAGGCAAGAAATGCAAGTCATGAACTCTTGACAAGACACAGCTGTTAACTGAAAGTCATTCCAGGTGACTACCTCATAAAGCTGACTGAGAAAATGCCAAGAAAGCTGCATCTAAGCCAGAGGTGCCTACTGTGAAGAATGTCAAATATAAACATATTCTGGTTTGTTTACTTGTTTGTTTACTAAATAATTACAGATGTGTTTATTCATAGTTTAGATGACTTTAGTATTAATCTACAATGCAGAGAGTTTTTAAATAATGAACAACCACTGAATGTCCAATCTTTTGACTGGTACTGTATATCAGCAATCAGCTGCCCTGCTCTTTAAAGATTGGCATTGATCATTGAAAAACCCATATTGATTGATCAATTGTGACCATTGCACATACACTATTATAACCAAATAATCAATGTTATTACCTCAGAGTTGTGGTTGAATGAATATTGTGGCTGACCGGCTTTGTTACTTCAGTCATATTTGTGTAGTAACTGTAATCTCATTTGAAATGAACAGTCCATTCATGAGTAGAGATGCACTATCGGTCAGCCGGTGACCAGAATCAGTATGATGAGTCTCATATAACTGCCCTGGTCACATGTACACTTGTGTGCCGCAAGTGTACACACACACACACATACACACACACCATGGCTGTGACCGAAATAACTGCTTATTTAACACTAGAAGTACTGCACCTTTCTGTCCTAATTAGAAGCATTGAGCCAATCATTTGATCGCTGTGATCACCAACTGTGAGTCCCATGTAGGTTTAATTTACTTATAGCAGGCTGTAGTGGTCAAAAAACCTTTAAGACTTTAAACAAGGAAACTGGCACACAATAATTGCTGTATGTCACTTCTTGCACAAAGAAAGTATTTTAGTCATAAACTCAATGCATTGAGGCTGCGTACAGTAATATAGTGGTCAAAGACTATTCCATTAACAGCACAGTGCCTTTACTAACTTTAATTCAGATTTCAGTTCATGTGCGTCCGGAGCTTTAAATGTGGCTCAGCCACTCGTGTGTTTGTATGAGACCAGTGCTGACAG
>BRDA01029385.1:0-17764 GCA_036984385.1 Crenuchus spilurus | reverse complement strand
GAGAGGCAGACCTGACTGGGTCTCACTACTGGATATATGGAGCTAACTGGGGTTCACTGCTAGAGAGGCGGAGTTGAGTGGGGCTCACTACTGGAAAGGCGGAGCTGAGGGTGTTGACAGCGAGTTTTACTTTCATCCAGTTTATTCCTTGTGGTAGCTTTAGATTCAGACATGAACATGTTTCTGATCTTTAGTGTAACCATTTGGTGTGTGTGTATATATATAATATACACACAGTAGAATTATACAGAATATATTATATATAAACTGACAATAAGTAGCACAGTCATATTTTTAACATTTTTATTGTAAACAGTAATTCAGCTGAAGCTGAGAATAAACACATGACTCAAACATAAATGTATGAGAGGGAATGGATCATACTCATAGATCTGACACCTGATCCAGCTCATTTTCTGATATCTGATCCTTCGTTATCATCATTACAGTCATCATTTAATCTGTGAATTTAACATTTTCTGTGGAATTATTCCAGTAATGGGCTTTCTCCACTCCGGAGGGGAAAAAGTGTTTAAATATTGTACTTTAACTCCAAAACCTTGCTGCTTTTGGCAGGCAAATATGCCCTCTATTCGATCTGCGCTTCCTTTGGAGCTGAAATAATTAGCCTCTGATTACAGTTTGATTAACATCCGCACCTCCGACATTGGAGGAAAAAGACCCTTTCTGTACAACGAGACAATATCTGTCCAAAGAGATTAGAGATGTGTCCAACGAGCGTGTTCATCCTTCAGTTGGAGACACTTGGCTCTAATTAAAGTCACATACTTCCAGAGCGGGTGAGATATTTGCATAATTACATTACGCAGCGGTGGCTGTTGATTTCTGATACACTGTACAACTCTCAGCAGAACAAGAAAGCACATGATGAGCTTTGAGTTTAGAGAATTAACACATTGCATCCATTGTACCTCCACAACAATACAGAGACTTCCTACACAATTGAGCCGTCTCTTCCCTCTGAATTCTGCTGTTTACATCTTACACTGCAATGATCAGGACTTCATAAGTGCCAGGATGGCCTTCACAGTTCCTGTATATCATAACCTCCACTGTAGTGCTCTCAATCTGTTAAAGTCTGGGGGGGTTTTTGTACAGAAGTTACAGTAAAGTCAAAATCTTGAATGTTTTAGCAAAAGAGTAAGAGCTTTAGTAAAATCAAATGATAAAAAATTGTTTTATGTGTTTCTCAGTGGCTGATGGTCAATTATATAAATCCAAGTTGAGCTCTAACATTGTTCTACAGTAGCTACACTGATAAGACTGTCTGTAGAGTGGTGACACTGACAGTAGGGCGAGCTCTAACATTGTTCTACAACAGCTACACTGATAAGACTGTCTGTAGAGTGGTGACACTGACACTAGGGGGAGCTCTAACATTGTTCTACAGCAGCTACACTGATAAGACTGCCTACAGAGTGGTGACACTGACACTAGGGGGAGCTCTAACATTGTTCTACAGCAGCTACACTGATAAGTCTGTCTGTAGAGTGGTGACACTGACACTAGGGGGAGCTCTAACATTGTTCTACAGCAGCTACACTGATAAGACTGTCTGTAAAGTGGTGATACTGATTCTATATTGATGCATTGTAATTATGCATTTTGCACAGTACTGTATCATTTTAAATGAATATGATATAGTAATATCCATACATATATGATTTTCTCCACAAGAGAACTGCTTTTTCCTTCCTCAGTCAGGCTTCTTCAGGGTGTACTCCCTTTATACTCCACTGACTGAGTCTTCCCCTGACTCTGGCATCCATCTGCCAGTAGATGGCTTGATGTTGTCCTCTCTTCAGCTCTGGAAGCCTCACGTTTCTCCTTTTCCATCTGTCATCTGACTCCTCTTGATCACGAAAGCTCAGTACAGAGATGATTCCACTTAGGAGGCGGCTGATTTCTTGGCTGGCTCAGGAGCAACTGGAGGTCAAAAGCTGGGATGGAACCAGAGATGGTTCTGGTAATCCACATTCACATACTTTAGGGTTCCTCACTGCTTTTGGCTTGTTGAAGATGTGATTATGGAAAATGCCTTATTTGTGTTTGTTGAGGCACATATCCTTGGTCCTCTTGTGTATGTTTACGAATAAAAAAAATGTTTGTTTATTAGAATTTTACATTTTTTATAGACTGTTTACAGTCTATTAGAATTGAGCAGACCACTACCACACCTTTAAGACTAATATGTAAATGGATTCTGCCCTGATTGGTAGACTTGTATTTTTTCTCATTGTTCTACAGCAGCTACACTGATAAGACTGCCTGTAGAGTGGTGACACTGACACTAGGGGGAGCTCTAACATTATTCTACAGCCGCTACACTGACAAAGCTACATGCAGATCTGCCTGTAAATGTGACATTTGTTGTTTTATCAATCTTGTGAGCACATTTTGTGTTTAAAAACAGCAATAATCTGCCTGTTTAATCAATCTCTCACTAATATAGTCATGTAAAGTGAAGTGAAAATGACACAATGCCCATAGGGTAGCTGTATGCATGAGGAGCAGTTGGGGGTTAGGCGCTTTGCCCAAGGCTCAGTCATCTTCTGTTGGTTCAGGGGGTGGAACCGAGTTCCTTAGGCGGGTTCCCATATAGAAATATACTATAGAATTTTCACTTCCAGTAGAATCTGAATAAGCGTACAGCTTACCCAGTCACTGACCATGCAAAAGCTGTGCAGTTCTCTGAATGGTCATAATGTTTTGGCTCATCTGTGTCTGTGTACGGTGATCACGGCAGACCGGTACATTGGTTAAGCCTTGGTTTTTTTGGCAGAGGAACTCTGTGGCAAATTTGGCTCTTCAGAAGATGGACTGGACCCGAGGGCTCCTAATAGCTTTGTGACATCAGTTTGTTGGATGTCCGCGCAAGACCTCTGTAACACTTCTGCCAGTCCCTGCTTCTGTCAGTGTGTCTCTCTGCCAACTGCAGTCCTTTTTAGTAACCCCCCCCTCCCATTTCCTCCACATTCTGCTCCATTCACTCAGCTCTTCTGTATTCCAGTGGAGCACTATTTATTGCCGAGCACTCATTCATATCACTCATTGTTCCCAAATCAAGACACGGGAATTGAGCAGGCTCAAATATATCCGCCGAGCCCGTCCTTTTATCTCCAGTACAAGTAGAAGAAGGGCCTGGGGGAGAAAGACAAGGCCGTCTGTTTTACCTCGACGCCGAGGGAGAATATTTTATCTGAGGCTGTCACTCGCTGCTCAAACCTCCAGGAAAGCGAGGCTTCACCGACACGCCTGGTGGTGAGGAGTGTGACGGGCGAGCTGGGTGGAAGAAATCGTAGATTCTACAGATGGGGAGTTTTAGTGTTTACAATTTCTGATGAGGCTCAGGCCGACTCGAAAACGAGGCCAAGCTGAAGAGACGCGTATCTCATTCTCTGTCGCGTTAATAATCAATTATGATGCACCTTCTCAGTCTCAGTCTTCAGCTTAATGAAATCGTTAAGTCGAGGCTCACAGCGGTGGTGATGGGAACCAGACGTCTGCCTCTAAAAATGTTTTTTCAGTGAATACACTGCTGAATGTCTGAGATGTGGTTGTTTGGGCTCAAATATGTTTTTGGTGGAGGGTTGAAATGCAGTGATCCAGTTCTTCAGTTCAGTACCAGTATTGAGGCAAACTTTGCACATTGGATACTAATCTGACACTGTTGTTAAATTAATAAACAGTATATCTCAGCATGTGGTTTGAGACTTTCTGAACATTTAAATACAGAAATGTTCCAAAACATCTTCACATGGAAGTACGGTGCTTGAAAGTTTGTGAACCTTTTAGAATGTTCTATATTTCTGGATAAATGTGACCTAAAACTTCATCAGATTGTGCTAAAAACAGATAAAAGAGAACTGAATCAAACAAACGAGACAAAAATCTCAGACTCATCATTTATTTAGAAAATAAAAGAAAATTATCCAATATGTGCTTAGGCTGATTGTTTGCTTCATGATCGACGTTGTCTTGAGATTTAGCTCACAGACAGATGTCCTGTTTCCTTCAGAATTTGCTGGTAAAATTCAGAATTCATTGCTCCATCAATGATGGTAAGCCAACTTTGCCCAGATGCAGCAAAACAGGCCCAAACCATGATACTACCACTAACGTGTTTCACAGATGGGCTTACCGTATTTTCCGGACTATAAGTCGGGGTTTTTTTCATAGTTTGGCCGGGGTTGCGACTTATACTCTGGAGCGACTTATGTGTGAAATTATTACCGTAATACATTATTACCGGCATATCATTTTACATGTTATTTTCACACTAAACCGCAAGAGGGCGCTCTAGGCCCGTGTTGCAACTGAGGATGAGTCTGATGTAAGCGACGTAGAAGAAGAAGCGCCGCATCTTCTACCTCCGGAGTTAGCGGAGTTGTTTAAAAGTGACACCAAGGATGAAGATTTCATTGGATTTGAGTTATTTGGAGTTACACGGATGGTTTAGTAAACTTTTTAATATATTATATATGCTCTGGTTTTCTGAATAAATCTTAATATGTTATGTTAACATACCAGGGACGTTCTCAGTTGTGTCAGTAACGTAAGCATACTGTTCAATTATTCAGCCTGTTGGTGCCTTTATTCTATTTTTATTTTAAATTACTTTTCAAAATGACATGTCTGTGCTTGGTGTTAGACTTTATGAAATAAATTTCCTCCAAAAATGCGACTTATACTCCGGTGCGACTTATATATGTTTTTTTCTTCTTTATTATGCATTTTATGGCTGGTGCGACTTGTACTTCGGAGCGACTTATAATCCGGAAAATACGGTAGTTTTCCTTTCTCTAAACACTTCTCATTTAACCCAAAATATCTATTTTGAGTTCATTTGTCCATAAAGCATGGACTCACAAAGTTATCTTGGGTTCCTTTGTGACACTGCAGACTACTACATCATGATTTTTGTGTGATCTTTGTTACAGAGGGCACTGATGGTCTTTAGTTTCCTTTGTTTGTACACAATCTATCTGATCATGGCACACTTCCACAAACATTGTGGAAGATCAGAATGTACTTGTTCTTTAAATAAAACAGGGCACCCTCTCACAGCTGACTGAGATTATCTACTAGTCCTAAAGGTTCACATGCTTTTGTCACTCTCAGACATGTAACACTGGATCATTTTCCTCAATAAATAAATGAACAAGTCTAATATTTGTGTCTAATATGTTTGAATTGGTTCTCTTTATGTACTTTTAGTGACAATCTGATGAAGTTTTAAGTCACATTTATGCAGGAATCTAAAAAACACTAAAGGGTTCACACATTTCCAAGCACCACTGTAAAGTCTGGAAGACTGAAAATTGTGGGTCTTTGATGGTAACTTCCATGCCTTGTCCTTTTTTTCCTTTTTTGACGCTTGAAACTACATTTTCAAGCTTTATGAGCATAACTCATTTTGTTATCCCCTGACTGATGGGCCACTTTTCTTTCTGTTAAAAGATCTCTCTGAGCCAGATCAAAAGGAAGAGACACAGATAAGGTTCAAACGAGGATAGTCATTTAATTTCTGCTCCTCTTCCAGGGACAAACCCAAGCCAAATGTATTTAAAATCAGCCTTTATAGGAGGGAGAAGCTGGTGAGGCTGGCAGTGGTGCCTAGGTGCTGAAGGCAGGCGTCGGGAGTGGCCGGTGCCCATGGGCTGCTCACTGCAGCTGTGTTCCTGGTTTGTGCTGAGATCTTGTTTGCAGGCAGGGAGAGCTCAGAGGGGAGGACAGGCTCTTTGTATGAGGCTGCTCATTAGTGTGACTCGGAGCCAGAAGGTGGAGAAGGAGCTGGCCGGGGTGCTGAAGCCGGTCGGAGCCAGGCTGAGCTGTCAGTGATGCTGCACCTGTGTCTAAACACCACACGACCTTCTCTACCTGCATATCCCTATCGTCATCATTTACACCCTTACCTATAGCAAAGGAAATGTCATTATACACCATCTAATCATGTATCATACATCTATAGAAATGTAATCTTACAGTATATATGCAGTTGGATTACTGTTGTTGGAAGCTGTTTGGCTTCCTTGGCTTGTTAGGCTTACATAGTCTGTTTAGCTTTTTTAACCTGTTTTTCTTGAGGCCTAGTTGGCCCTCTGCCTAGCTGGAGTATGATAGTATTGTTTGTATTATTTCTTTCTCTGTTTCTCTGGTTAAGGGCTTTTGTTTTGTTTGGATGTGTGTTTGCTTTCTTATTAAATCCATATTTCTAGATATCTGCACCCATCTTTCCTGATTCTTAGCCCTAGCATTACATGAGGTGGTTCTGGATCATGAATAAAATGAAGATATCTGTCAGAGGCATTGTGACATCTGGTTCATATGATAACAATTGTAATAAATACAAAAAAAATCAATTTAAAAGGAGAAAATATTCAAACCAAACCAGTTGAATTATGTTCATAGTTTAATTCTAAAAGGTGAAGATGTAAAGTGAAATATTTTAAGCCTTTTTAGCTGGTCTTTCATACTGAATGACTGAATGAAAATAGAGCTTTTCACTCTTTTTGTGGCACAGATCCAGGGGACCCCCGTTCCCAAGGGCCCTAAATCAAATTAATCAGTCGCTCTGCTACTCTTGTGTTTCTGAGTTCCTTTTAGACATCTAATCACACCTCTGATGGCTCTTTAACACCACCCTTAACACACTGTTGGCTCATCTGTGTCTGCAGGAGCCTGATGAAGATGAAGGGTCCGGCAGGAGCCCTGCTCGTCATCTTCCTGGGCCGTTTTGTAGATGGAGACTGGAGTCAGGTCGTCTGTTCCCAGCCTCTTGACAGCGAATGGCGTCCCGAGCTGAGGAATATCACCTTAAGATGGACCCTCACCGAGAACACCTGCAGCAGCCTGAGCCAATGCTGGACTGGAAGTGCAAGACAAGACCTGGAGCCGCACTGGAGCGACCAGTCATATGCTTTCCCTCAGCTCTGCCCCCTGGAGCTCCAGCTGGGAGACGCTCTGTTTGCCGTCTCTGACAGAACGTTAGAGCAGTATGGCGTAAATCTAATCAAAGTGTCCAGAGAGGAGTTTGAGAGCTGTGCCACGGAGCGAGTGCAGAGTCAGCACTTTATCCTCGCCAACTTTATGACTGGCAGTGCACAGGTGGACCCCAAGTGGCTCTCGCCTGGCGTTCATTACTTCGCTGCCACTCACAGAAGCAGCGGACAGTTGTGTCGGCTCGGCCTACGTGTTGGAGTGATGGTCAAGGAGCAACACTGCCAGAACTCTCCTCTTCTGCGGCTCTGCTCGGGCAGCGGCACCTGCAGAACCAGAACCGGTCAGCTGGCGTACGGCTGCCAGTGTAAGCAGCACTATTCTGGACTTTTCTGCCAGGATTTTGACGCTTGCTCGGATAAGCCATGCTTAAACGGCGGCACTTGTGTGAATGACAGCTCTGCAGGACCTTCTTATGATTGCTTGTGTCAGGCCCCATTTACAGGTAAGGGCACTGTTCTTCACTGGGTAACAAATATCAATGGGCCTTGTTCACAAACAAAGTTATTTTTTGATAAATATTGCAACATTCACCAGTGTTTTCTTATTCAGGATAGAAACAGGGTTTACATATACTCAAGAGTCCACTTCCTCCTGTACTGTGCAATGATATACAAGGGTTGGACAATGAAACTGAAACACCTGTCATTTTAGTGTGGGAGTTTTGCTCAAAATATTACAATACACACAACATTATGGTGACATACCAGAGTTCAAAAGAGGACAAATTGTTGGTGCACGTCTTGCTGGTGCATCTGTGACCAAGACAGCAAGTCTTTGTGTCTAAATATTATTGAGCCACTTTGGGGTGTTTTGGAGGAGCAAGTCAGGAAACGGTTTCCTCCACCAGCATCACGTAGTGACCTGACCACTATCCTGCAAGAAGAATGGCTTAAAATCCCTCTGACCACTGTGCAGGACTTGTATACAGGACTTGTATATGTCATTCCCAAGACAAATTGACGCTGTATTGGCTGCAAAAGGAGGCCCTACACCATACTAATAAATTACTGTGGTCTAAAACCAGGTGTTTCAGTTTCATTGTCTAACCCCTGTATATGTGTGTATGTGTGTGTATATATATATTTATACAATAAGAGATTCATACAGTTTACATATACAGCATACAGTATATGAGTTTTAACAGAGTTTTCACTCAATTTCTGAGAAATTGTCCTCTAGTTCATGCAGTGCATGGATTATCCACCAGGGGCAGCAGACATGTATCTGATTTTATACATCAGCTTTTTTTATTTAATTTGTTTTTAAAAAACAAATAAATATTATTAATATAGCAGTACATGATGCAAGATAATATATCATTTAATTATGACACGGTCAACTATTGATGTATCAAATATGATACACTCAGCTTTACAGGCTTATGAAATAAAAATCCTGTTGTGAAAATAAAAGTAATGGTTCCTCTATGATAACACTTGGAGCTCAGTTAGCTCGGTACAATTATTTCATGACAGTAAGGATCCCCTGAAGGCTATTTATTGGTCCCCGTTTTTCCACAAGGTTATATTCTGCACCTGAAAGCATGACTTAATTACTTATTACTTTATTTTCCTCCCCCTGCCATTTCATTTACACTTAAATGTTCCCTCTCAGTGCCACTATCAGTAAAATCTGCCTCCGCACACTGTTTAAACACCTGCAAGAGCGAAATATTTAAAACGCCTCTAACGTCGTTACTGCAGGTAGACCTGGCTAATGTTCTTTATTGATATCAGCGCTGAATTATTCAGTGTTCCTGTTAGGAACAGTGTAAGTGGTCTATAGAGACTGAATGAGACGTTCATTACAGCTGCGTTATTTCTGACTGAAGTCTCAAATCTGGTAGTTCACTGTGTAGATCACTACATCACATGTAAATCACTACGACCTGTAAAATAGAACTACACTGAATAATAAAGCAGGAAAGTTTACACAGCTAAAGTGGTTCCAGGCTGTTACTTTGCAGCTACATGGGTTCTAATGTGCTAATACACTTGTAACGCTGGTACCACAGCAACGACTTGGCAACACCTTATCAACCCTTAGACACTGTAGCAACCATGTAGCAATACTCTCATAACCAGATAACAACCACTCGGCAACTACGTAGCAACATTTTAGTAACCGCATAGCAACAACCTAGCAACCACTGAGCACCGTGTAACAACCACTTAGCAAGCATGTAGCAACATCCTAGTAACCACCTAGGCACCATAGCAACAGCTTGGTAAGACCTGAGCAATCACCAGAGACATCAGAGCAACCATGTATTTATGATGTCATTAACCCAGCAGCCAACTAGGGTAACTATTAAAACAGCTCTAGAGGTTAACATGTCTTGGCTAATTAGTGGAAATTTGGTAAATTTGATTCTGTGTGTGAAACATTGCTTTAAATAAGTCATATTTACATGATATTGCCTTTTTGAGAGTACCTGATACACAGGTATTGAGTTACGAACAAAAACGCATTCAGAATTTAAGATAGACATGACATAAATGGAATGTTTGTTCTATTAGAGGCAGACTTGACTTTTAAGGCTGTAAACCAATAAGCAGACATCCACATAACAGTGGAAACAGTACTTTGAGCTTTGAACTGTGCATTTAAGTTTATTATTATTAATGTTAATACTGTTGTTTATTTTATTATTGAAATGACAGTATTGAAGCAGAAACATGTAATAAAGCTCTAACCAATCAATAAATGTTCTAAGCGCTGTGAGCATCCTGAGTAATCACAGATGTTCTGGGTGAATCAATGCATTCACATGAACCATCAAATATACAGTGGGTATAAAAAGTCTACACACCCCTGTTAAAATGCAGGTCTTTTCAGAGCTTTTTTCACCGTTAATGTTGTCTATTATCTGTACAATTCCACTGAAAAATAAACTGAAATCTTTTTTGTAAGACTCTATCAGCAAAGCACATCCTGACTTGGCAGTCTTTGCCCACTCGTCCTTACAAAAATGCTCCAGATCTGTCAGATTGTGAGGGCATCTCCTGTGTACAGCCCTCTTCAGGTCAACACATAGATTTTCAGCTCTGGCTCCAAAACGTCAATCTTCTTCTGGTGAAGCCGTTCTTTTGTTGATGTGGAGGTCTGCTTTGGATCATTATGTGGTGAAATTCCTCTTCATCTAGCTTTTAAGCTTTGACTGATTGACTGATTGACTTCACAGTTCTCTCCACATTGTCTAAAAGCCCCAGTTTCAGCTGCAGAAAAGCAGCTCCAAAGCATAATGCTACCTCCACCATGCTTCACTGTGGGTATGCTGTTCTCTTTGTAATGCTCAGTTTTGGCTCTGCACCAAACATAAGGACAAAACGTTCATGCTTGGCATTTTAACAGGGGAGTATAGACTTAAATCCACTGTAAATAGCACAGGCCAGTCTGCCAATATAACCGTATTTTGGCATTTGGTCCGTGCTATGAAGCAGTGGAGCTGTGTACACTACTCCATTTAATACTTTTGGGATGATGTGGTGATTATTCAGCATTCTGACCTGCACATCACATCATCAGAGCAGTGCTGCAAAATGTAGAAAAATGTAGACAGTAGAGACAAAACAAAAGCAGGATAAAGTCTTCATTTCAAAAGAAACAATGAATGAGAACCTGTCCCTATACTTTTGTCCCTATAGCTTATGTATAGTTTTCTGATCTGTGATACTGATATTTTGTTAACTGCTGTATCTACACACTAGGTGTCAACTGCTCTGAAATCCTGGGCCGAAGAAACTGCACGAGGGACTGCAGGAATGGGACGTGTGTTCAAGTGTCGCTGATCTCATACCAGTGCAGATGCTTGGCCGGATACGCAGGCGAGTAGCAGTCGCCGCAGAAAGTTCTGTTCTCAAGTAAATTAATTTCTGAAACAATCCAGAAAGCCATGATAAATTCTGTTCTTCACAAAAGAGTGCTTTTCTTTGGGCCCACTAATGGATGTTTAATTTTTCCATTCAGATAGTGCTTGGCCTCATTTGACTCATTATGTTTTGATAATGAGGCCTGTGATTAATGATGGGTCATTTTGGTGGCGTTCACAATGGCAACGCAATTATGCAAACTCGCATCTGACCGAAGTTTCCTCAGCTTCTCCTTTCACATAAAGCTGCCCATCCAAACTGGTACTCACAGAGCACTGAGGTTTCAGAAAAGCCCGCCTGACAAAAGAAACTGTGACGGTCTTAAGGCAGAATATATGAAGAGAAAACATTTGTGTAAACTGTGACGAGCATTTAACAGAAGAGTTAGTAATGCAAGACCTCTGCAAGCAGCAGTTAAGGATGTGAGAATATAATTAGTGATGCATTGGAGAGGTATTGGCACTGAGGCTGACCCAAACAGATCAGATATTGGCCAGAAGTGACAAATTCTCAGCACTGCTGGCTCTAAACTATCATAACATAGCCTCTACAGTTCATCCAACTGAGCACCTTTATGGTGTGGGAAGTACTTTTATATTATTTGAAACAGCACATTTACTGAAATAAATAGATTTTAAATGAAAGAAAAAATAGCATATTTTGATACATATGAGTCACTAATTAACCTTTCTGAGACTTGCTAGCATGTTAGAATGGATACATTTCACAGAATAAGTGACACAATTAAAATGAGTGAAATTTGATTTAATCTAAACCCAATTACACACTACATGTGTGCTAGTGGTTCTTTTACAGACTTTAAATAATTACATTTGTCAGATTTGTATTTTTACATGCAGTACTGACAGTATCATAATGTTCAATCTTATGCAAAAATTTGTTTAAATCTGGTTAAATTAAATTTTTTGATGTTCTGAAGTGAGAATAATTTAACATGAGCAATACAACAATACATGTGACATTTCTACCCATTTTGGTGCACAATTTGTATTTATTTACTGATTTACATGAAATATTATAATATATAATTAAATGTAATATAAACAAAATTACACAAAAACACTTGTATAACTCTGCCAGATGTTGTCCTAGAAACAAAACCAAACATACCCTGGAAACCTTAAATGGTGTCCTTTTCAAATATATATTTTAGATTCTTGTGAGAGAAGCAATATTAAGCAAGGTCACATTTTTCACTGTAAGTCAGAGTGCTGAGCTTTTATTTCCCACCCACTCACGCAGTCATTCATTCATATGATAATGACATAGAAATTCCGGACATTCCGTTGGAGGACTAGAGGCACATGAATGTGTGCAAACACCCAGTTTGTCTCTATAAACAAAGATCGCTGCACCCGAACAAAGACCTGAGTGTTCACATGAATATTCAGCATAGAGTTAGTGGCTGAGTGAAAACAGAGTGTCACCTCACATTAGTTAAGCTTTAGAAATAAAACCACATACAATTTCTTAAGACTGTAAAAACTATTATGTAGCGAACACCTCTGTTTATTCAGTTCTGAGCACAAAAGTCTTGGCTAGAAATGTTTAGAGTGTTTTTTTCACAATATATCAGCACATCTGAAAATAGGTTTTTGGAAATCTAAGTTCAGAGCAGATTTAATCAAAATATAGATTTATGACACTCTTACTGTTTAGACACTTGTTGTTGCTGAGTTTGTGCTGAACAAAAGTCTGTAACACTTTGGAAACAAATAATTTTAGATGGGTGTAATTAGTAAAAACGTCAGGGCATGTCAGACTACATCAGTGTGTCTGAAACACCCTCAGACTGCAGGGGTTTAAATTAACTACTTCTGTACAGACCCGTATTTTAATACAAAATGTTAAATTCAGTAAAATTAGAGGAAGTGTTCATAATAATGTGTTCTCTGTAGAAGATACTATCTTTTGCCAACTGCAATTTATCGTGATACCAATATGCCACATGAAATTGCCCACCACTACAGTCAGTATAGTATGCTGGGTGTGAGATTCATGCCATTCTTTCTTTTTGAATAGATTATGCCAGCGAGCTGATGAAGTAGTTCTCAGCCGCTTCACTGAACCTTTTGTTCGAGCTTTGATGCTAATGGTGAATGGAGCCCTGGCTGTAAAGGATAGTCGGAAATAAATAATAATTACCGCTGTTATGAATCTCACAGTCAGTTTATGAGACAATGCTGTGTCACCCCTTTAGGAAAGTAATGAATAATAAAGTCCCATTTGGGCTAATGAGTGTCTCACCCACAAAGATGTGACAACAGTTTCCCGGTCCCCTGGGCATCCCGGATAATGATGTCATGATGGACTCTGGGGTCCCAAATCCAGGTGGCCATGCACTGTGATTAATAGGTTCACACACAGTAGCAATTTGTCCAACTAAGCAACATTTTCTGATGTCATGCTTGCATCTCAGACCTTTGCAGCTGTGGTGCATTCGCTGGCAAAGTTTACCTGAGGTCTCTGCCAGCTCCAGTCATTCTGCACTTCTTCACTGGTATATTAACTATAAGATACACAGCTGTATAGGATGGTGCTGGACCAGGATATCATAAAAGGATGTTCTGGAGAAACTTCACCAGAAATAGAAGGCATTCTATATGACTGTGGGCTATAATAAAGATGTCCCTTCAGCTCGTCTTTAGTGTCCTTGTTCTTGGTTACTGATGGTCATCCTTCAGCGTTTCCTGTTGCTGTCCAGTTGAAAGGCAGTTTCTTTAAACATCTCATTTTTATTATTCTATTGACTGTTATTGTGGCCTTTTCTCACTGATCTCTCAGTACAGCTCCTTTTGTAGGCCGGTGCTGCTAAAGTGCCACAGGCAGCACATGCAGAGTAGGTGTATTGATTGTATAATCAAAAGCGTAAATTATGTTTCGGTAAACACAGGCCTCCGCCAGCATTTGGCCCAAGGTTTCGGTCAAGCGTATCAAACATTTATATTTCCACTCATGGTAGTATTGATCGCCATGTGTTTAAAGGGTGGGTGCTACCTCTGAATTTATTTCCAGACTTCTCTACAGGGTTTTTTTTTGTATAATCTGTACTCAGGAGGCCAGGTAGGTTATACTTACTCTCACTTACAAGAGTGCATATAATAAATCACCTGGTATTTGATTAAATTATTTTAAAAGACTTATTTCTTCTTTTTAACCCCATCATAGGTGGTAGACAGTATGATGGACAGTTATTTATGTTCTGTATGCATTGGTTGGTAACACTTTATAAAAACTTTAATTAATAAGCCATTAACTAATGATTAATAACTGTGAACAAATCATTAGTTCATTTGAACATGAACAAGTGTTTATAAATGACAGTTCATGTAGTTACTAATGATTGTATTCATTTTTGCAAATGTTAACAAATCATTGGTAAATCATTTGTTAATGAAATTCTCATGAATTAATGATTTGTTCACATTTATTAATCATTAGTTAATGAGCTATTAATGAAAGGTATTATAAAGTGTTACCCATTGGTTTTTATGCTGTAATTGAATGACAGCCTCTGTTAGTGCACGTTGTTTTTTAAAAAAAACTGTTTTGTACCACCTACTGGTCAGTAATTGCAACTGCAACAAAACACACTGTAAACAACAATGGTTAGCAGATATTATATTTCTCAGACTGAGAGAAGAATATAAAGACTTTGTAGAACAATCTTTATTGATTTGTTCATACTCTGTACATGAGTTATTGTTTGTGATGTTAACCATTTCAGTGCTGATATTACAAACCGGATTCCAAAAAAGTTGGGACACTAAACAAATTGTAAATAAAAACTGAATGCAATGATGTGGAGGTGCCAACTAATCTAATATTTTGTTCTAAGAAGAATAACAACCAAGAGAAAACAGACAATAGGATGTTTATGAGTTTTTCATGAGTCTTCTTAATATACATGTATTAAAATAAAAAAAATTATATTTGTTGATTTGCCTATATACTGGCGACACTAACACTAGGGGGAGCGCTAACATTGTTCTACAGCAGCTACACTGATAAGACTGTCTGTAGAGTGGTGACACTGACACTAGGGGGAGCTCTAACATTGTTCTACAGCAGCTACACTGAGAATTATGTTGCAGATGTGATATTTGTTATCAGCAATAGTTTACAAATTATCTGGCAATAATAACAATTGGCCTGATTAATTGGTCAAATGATTAATTGGTTTATCACTACTGAGAACATATAGTATCAACTACATGCATTTTCATGTTTATTTGTATATAAAAATAATATATGGAAAGATTTTATAAACACAGAGTTATTTATGAGATAATGCTTTAAATAATGAGATTAAAAAACATGCCAAATGAGTCAAAACATTAAAACATTAGTTCAATACTGTGCCCTGTAGCCCACCCCTGGCATTAGACATGGTGTAAACAGGTTGATGTTTAGACTTACTCTATTGGGAGTACTTCTCTACAGGGACTAGACAAGCTGTGTGTACATCTGCATCAAAGAGTCCACAAACTTTTGGACACAGTGTATAATCAATAGGACAGTGACAGTAAAGGCTGATGACACTGAAGGCCTAAGCTTGATCAGATTCGCAAGGTCAGAGCTTTCAGCCCAAGAGAAAGTAAACGACCTGACAAAAGACTCGGCTTCAGCCTGAGATCACCCGGCGCAATACCTGGCATTTCCCACATCCAACTAAGTTTGGCTTTTACTCCTCGTGGGTTAAATTTAGACATGACTGCGCAGAGCCAAAAGGTTCAAGGTGAGTGCAATTTGATTTTATTCCCTGGCGGTGCGTTTGGTTTTCTGTGTTCTTCGGACGACACTGACTCATTTATCTTTCCTGTAAGTCCTTTCCCCCCCTCCCTCCCTCCCTTAGCATATTCCTGTATGTTTAAACCCCAAGATAATACAAGTCTCCTGTCTGTGAAGCACCAGCGGGTTTGGAGTTGATGTCTCTTTGGGAAATAATAAAGTCTAGCTGGATATCTTCTGCGGTTTGTTGTTTTTCATGGGGATTCACGGCGGGATGCTGAACTTCTACAAAGGTTAAAGTCGCTTGACATTTCTGTCATTATTTCAGAGGAATCACTTTAGATAGGTAAGAAAAACACTCCATATTTGACAGCAGAGCTGATGCAATAAGCAGTTTATGTAAGACAATATGTTACACTGAGACAAAGAGATCAGCCACCTCCTCGTATCTCCACTCACTGTCCATTTGAGCTCCACTGACTGTACAGGTGCACTTTGTACAAACTGTAGTCCATCTGTTTCTCTGTATACTTTGTTCACCCTGTTCTTCAATGATCACCACAGGACCACCACAAGGGAGGTGGACCATTCTCAGTGACACTGATGTGGTGGTACTGTGTTTATATCCACTCTCTGTTCATTCCCACCTTATTGGTCCACCTTGTAGGGTCAGTAGCTCAGCACAGCTTGTGTTGGTCCTCTACTCCAACGCTATTGGCTGGTTGGTCACTATTTTACCCAAGTAGTGACACTGAGGTGTTTATTAACTCTTTTGTGTCTGCTACACTGCAGGTGTATGTCAGAATTCATTGGTCCATCAGTGATGGCAAGCCATTCTGGCCTAGATGCAGCAATACAGGTCCAAGCCACGATACTACCACCACCATGTTTCACAGATCGGTTTAGTACAGTGTACAGTCTGATACAACTGACTGGTGTGCTCACTTTTACAGGCATCTGTAATGCACCGGTCTAAAGCAGTGGTGGTCATAATGTTCTGGTATAACTGTGTATATATGTACACTGTTTATCATTTGGATAAATGCAAATATATGTCTTTATTTAAAACACTTTAACATGGCAATAAGCTACTTTCTGTGTATTACTCAAAATAATTAGAATATAAATAATTAGCTAAACTTTATGAAGAAATAGCTGAGCTAGGAGAACAAAAATTTGGTTACAGATGCTGCTTAGCCAGATGCATCAGCAGAACACTTAATTTAACAAAATGAACCCAGGTACTGGGTCAGAAGTACAGATGTTACTGGATATACACTACACACCATGTTAGGCACTAAAACTGAATAAAACTTTTGCACAGTGCTGAACATGTTTATTAAAGTAATGTGAGACAATATTCAATTCTGAAAATGCCAACACACAGCAGGGCTCACAGATTTGTCATCCTGCATATTCAATTTAGTTCCCACCAGCCGGGGTGGAGACGTAACTGCAGTGCTGTTTGTAAATCACACGTACAGAAGAAGAAGAGGAAGAAGGGGGGGAAGGGAATAGCAAAACAATTAACATCATATCCCACGGGACATCCCCAGGGACGTGGCCTATTAATAATCTAATACCTTGATATGATCGACCCCGGCGAGCGAGCGCAGGCACACGAGAGAGCACCGAATCAAAAGAAAATCTCATTTGAAGCGTCCCGCAAGTGGGGCCTCATTATTATGTGCGAGCTGGCTGTGGTCTGCGAGGGCAGCCACTAACTTCATGATGATTAATGGGGTGACAGCTAGAGCAAAGTCAGGGAACTGCAGGCCCCGCAGGGGGCCGGAGCTGAGCGGAACTGGAGGCCGGCGCTTTAAGGCGTCTCCCAAAAGTGCTCCCCTGAATGCAGCTGGTGAGATGCAGGCCATAGTAGAAAATATCCTGCGTTTCCACCATGCCATCCTGCTAAGACACCGTCACAAGGAGAATTAGATAAATGAGTCCTAGAAGAGCTCTGGGGTCGTTCCATAAAAGCACCATGCAAGCGTTTTCAGACGCAGGCTTCATGCGAATATACTGCAAACGTGTTTCAGGAACTGCAGAACCTTGTCAGCACAATTAAAACATGTATTAATGTTTTAATAATGTTAGATAAAGTAATGTAAACAGGC